>PVKE010013489.1:0-36497 GCA_004027555.1 Craseonycteris thonglongyai | reverse complement strand
CCCCCCCCCCCCCGTTTTTTTATTATTTATTTATTTATTTATTCTTAAAAAGAGTAAAGTTGGAGGACTCATATTACCCAACTTCAAAATGTATTACAAAGCTACAGTAATTACAACAGTATGGTACTGACTTAAAGACAGACATAAAGATCAATGATAGAATGAAGAGCCCAGAAATAAACCCTCACATATATGGCCAATTAATTTCAACAAGAATTCCAAGGTCATTCAAGGGGAAAAGACAGTCTTTGAAAAAAATGAAGAAGAGGCAACACCTCTTAGCTCATTTTATGATACCAGAATTGCCTGATACCAAAATCAGATAGACACTACAAGAAAATTACAGACCAATATCCCTTAAGAATAATGGATGTAAAATACTCTAAATACAAGTAATAGACATATCTCTAGGGAAGACATAAATGGCTAATAAGCACCTGAAAAAATGGTCAACATAATTAGTCATTAAAGAAAGGCAAACTAAAACCACAGTGAGATACCACTTCACACTGCTAGGTTGTCTACAATAGAAAAAAATAAAATAAGTATTGATTAGGTTGTGGAGAAATTGAAACCCAGCATTGCTTATGGGACTGTAAAATGATATAGCCATTGTGGAAAAGAGTATGGGTGTTCCGTGAGTTAAATATAGAATTACCTTATTTTCCAGCAGTTCTTCTAGATGTATAGTCAAAAGAATGGAAAACAAGGACTCAGGTACTTGCTCAGCATTTTTAAAAACAGATTTGTTATTTGAGAGGTGAGAGAGAGAGAGAGAGAGAAATGGGGAGGGCCCAGAGCAATCTCTATAGTTGTACATCATTGTACATCATTAGTTGTGACATAGTTTCATTCCACACAGGTAGATATGGGGCTGCACGGGGCTAGAACCGAAGTGGGGACCTCCTGCATGGGAGGTGAGAATTTTCGCCCTATCCTGGTGGTTACCAGTTGCACCACAGTTCAGCACATGGGCTTGCATAGGCTGGGGCTGGAACTCTATCCCCAGACCTTGTAGTTGCAAAGCAAGCACTCAACCTGTTGAGCTTCTTGGCTCAACAATTTTTTTTTATAACAGCCCAAATTCTTATTCACAAGAGCCCAGAAAAGGTGAAAAACTACCCAAGTATTCATCAATAGATGAGTAGATGGATAAAATGTGACATATACATACAATGGGATATTGTTCAGCCTTAAAAGGAGTAGAATTCTGATACATTCTATGATATGGATGAACCTTGGAATCATGCTAAGTGAGATTAGCCAGATACAAAATGACAAATATTGTATGATTCCATTTATATGAGGTACCTAGAATAGATAAATTCATAGAGACATAAAGTAGACTAGAGATTACCAGGAAGTAGAGGATAGGAGGTAGGGGACGTTATTGTTTAATTGATACAGAATTTTTGTTTGGGATGATGAAAAAATTCTAGAAATGGATAGTGCTGGTGGATGCACAACATTGTGAATATACTTTTAATGCTATTGTACATTTTAAAATGATTAAAATGGTAAAATTATATATATCATAATAAAAAAAGGAAAGGAAAAAGACCCAGTACATAATACATAACCTTCCTTGTTCTTGGGAAGTTAGATGCTATATCTTTGATTTTAACAGAAGTATGGTAAAAGGGAGAAGCCCAAACAAATTATTCAAATCTCATTTAAGATAATGTATATTTCAGGGTAATTTTCAGAGTGCTATAAATCATGCCTGCTAGCATTGATCTTTTGTGGAACTGAGCTAGCTGATTTCTCTAAGAACCCATTAGAAGACAAGTTAATGGAAATTACATGCCAAGGCTGGAACATGTCAAGAAAGAGACAGAACAAAGATTAAGTGCTCACCAATTAGCATATTTTTCCATGTATAAGATACCCCCATGTATAAAACAACCACTATTCTAACCCAACATTAAGAAATCAATACACAGGTTATTCCCGTGTATAAAAACGACCCCCAGGGGAAGCCGGGATGGCTCAGTGGGTTGAGCACTCACTTTGCAGCCCCGAGGACAGAGGATCGAGTCCCGGCCTGGGCCCGTGTGGACCCGTATGCTGAGCTGGGGAGTGCCCCCAGTTCAGTTCTCACTGGGGCAAGACCCCGGCCCAGTTCCTGCCCTGTGCAGCCCCACTCCCACCTGTGGAATGAAACCATGTGGAAAAACAAATGATGTGCAACTATGGAGACTGTTCTGGGCCCTCCCCCTTCTCTCTTGTCTCTGTCTTGGTATCTCTCTCTCTGTCAAAAACAATAAAAATAAATCTTTAAAAACGACCCCCAGTTTTTGATCTAACAGTTTTAGACAAAAATATTGTATTATACAGGGAAAAATACAGTACACTGAGAGGAATCTGACTTCCTGGAAGTGTGACAGATCCCAATATGTAAAGGAATTGCTTGTTTGTAGTTTTAGTTCTTTAAAAATGATTTTTGTAAGAATAAATGTCTCATACAGGATTACTCTTAGTACTTATGTGAGAAAATAATGAAGTCTGCAACCATTTGTTGATGACCTTGGATTGCTAACTGCGATTTAAATTTTGTAATTGATATGATACCAATTTATTTACTGGCTGTAAATCTTGGGAGAATTGAGATAATGAAATAATGTCCAAGACATGGGCACAGGAAATATTCAGAGAATGTGTGTAAATTTTTATAATAATTGAATAGATCAGTAGTTACAGTCCCTGGACCAGCAACATCAACATCACTTGAAAACCTGGGAGAAATGCAAATTATCAGGAGATTGTTCCAAGCAGGGGACATCTGAACAAAGGCCTAGCAGCTGGACAGACTGGGTTTTAGGGAGAGATCTTGTTGGGTAGGGGTAGTTTGGGTTGGTTAGGAGAATATTCATCAAGGCAGAGAGGGGGAGGGGCAGGTTTGGAGCTTAAGTATCTTTCCTGACATAGTAGGGGTTTAGATTTCATCCTTAGAACACAGGGGAACCTGAAAACAAAGAGCACCCTCTTCATGCCTCAGGAGCAGACTGGGGTCGATAATAAGGAAACAAGTGCTGGGCATGGCTCCGGTACTCTGAAGAGTGGATTCCACCTCTTGAATAAAAGTCTCATCCAGGATTATTCTAGGAGGCACTGTTACAGTCATCCAGCCTCTACTGCAGGCTCTTTCTATTTCTCACAGGAGTCCAGGCTCAGCTATTCTAAAATTGCCCAGATTCTTCAATGGTGATTCATACTAAATGCCTCTTTATCTAAAGTATTTACTATGTGGCCAACCTCTGATGTATACCACAAAGTCTAAATCAATCACTAAACTTTACAAAGCTAATAAATTTATAAATGGAGATAAAAAGAAATAAAAAATAATCCAAAGGCAGAATTCATAAATACCACCTAGGGGAAATATAGGTGTAGGTTCCTGTGAGCTTCTGGTTGGTCACATGACTTATTATGGAATTTTTTTTCTGTTTAAAGACCTTATTTAATGTTTCTCATAAAAAATTATATGTAGTATTTCAGTATATTTCAATTAAATAATTTTTGTGTAATATACTTACTGTACTGCTTTAACTTTCAGTCATACACACATACAAACAGTATATATGTACAGTACTCATACAATGAAACAGTAAACACTGCACAGTACTGTGAACATATACACTATGCTGTTCAGTACAGTTATGTAAAGAAATTCCTAGAAAAAAACAACAACACCTATTCAGGACAATCTTTTGGTCAGGGAAATATCTTTCTTAGTATCTGATAATCCATACTGAAAAGAAACATCATAGTCATCCCTATGGAAGCTTTTTGTGGCAGGTAATCTCTTGTCATCTAAATGGTGATATTAGAAACTGACCCTCCCTAGATAGAGCCTTCTACTATACCTGGAATTTTCCATGAGAAAGACCCAGTGGTTAGCATGCATTTAGAAAAAAATGTATACAATAAATCTTCTCATGCTTATACTACAAATCCATCTGTGTTTTAAAAGGAGAGAGGAGAGGTAGAGAAAGGAAATAGAAATGTGTTTGGCTTCTTTCCAATTTCCAATTTCCCCATTTTCACACTTATAACAATTTGTCATTCTGAGGTGGAGGGATTGGGGTGTGAGGGATAAAAGGCCTCTTCCCCTTTATGGGCTTATAACATCCAAAATTGGACCACAGGGGAAGCTGGGATGGCTCAGTGGGCTGAGCGCTTGCTTTGCAGCCTCGGAGCCTAGGGATCGAGTCCCGGGCCCGGACCATGAGGGCCCATATGCTGAACTGGTGTGTGCCCCTAGTTCAGTTCTTGCCAGGGCCTATGTGGTAAGCTCCTGGCCCAGTTCCTGCCCTGCGCAGCCTCATGCCCACCTGTGGAGTGAAACTATATGGAAAACTGATGCTGTCAACTATGGAGACTGCTCTGGGCCCTCCCCCTTCTCTCTGTCTCTGTCTCTGTCAAAAAAACAATAAAAATAAATCTTAAAAAAAAACCACATTGGACTACAGAGGCAGCTCTACCAACAAATTTTTAAAAAAGATTTATTTTATTGTTTTTGACAGAGACAGAGAAAGACAGAGACAGAGAGAAGGGGGAGGGCCCAGAACAGTTTCCCTAGTTGTATGTCATCAGTTTTTGACATGTTATGATTCCACACAGGTGGGTGGGGCTGCACAGGGCAGGAACTGGGCCAGGGGCCTCCGGAATGGTGACACGCCCCCTTGAGCCAGGGGCCGAACTGAGAGTGAGAACCCAACTGAGGGCCTCCTGCATGGGAAGCACATCCCAGTTCAGCATATGGGTTTGCACGGGCCGGGGCCAGCACTTGATCCTCAGTCCCTGGGACTGCAAAGTGAGCGCTTAACCCGCTGAGCCATCCCAACTTCCCCTACCACCAATTATTAAAAGTACTCTATTACAAAACACTATCATGTCTACCCTTCAGGAACATAAGCCAGGTGATATGCAGATCAAGGAAACATGCAGAAGTCTAGCTAGGTTCAAGAGGGGAATAGCAGTCCAGGAGAAGAGAGGTTGGCAAGATCTTAATCTGTCGCAGTTTGCCGACCACTGCACGGTTAAAGTAACCAGGTCAAGGTCAGTGTGGCCAGAGAGAACAGTAATTGTTAACTGAAGGAATGAGTTAATAGGGCCAGATGCAGATAGGGTACCATGGACATTTGGATTCAATTTTAATTATTCTTTGAATCCATGGGAAGATTTTAGCAGGAACACAAAAGATTTTCTCCTGTTTTCTAAACATCTTATTGTTGAGTACCGGTATTTTACATTTTGGTTAGAAGTTCTCAACCTTCTAAACACTTCACATGTTTCTTTGTCTCCTCAGTTTGGCCGCCTCCCTGTTTGTTTCTTGGTATTAGGTAGATTTTCTGTATCTCTGAGTCTTGGTAGAGTGGTCTTATGTAGTAGTGTCCTGTGGGGCCCAGTGGTGCAGTCTCTCTGTTCACCTGAGCCAGGTGCTTCACAGGTTTATCCACACAGGGCACTGGCCCATCACACATCCTGTAGCTCCATCTAAAGCAAAATTTTAGTTAGTTTATATTTAATTGGTTATATTCAAAAGGAAGAGTATTTCACCAGTATGAGTTTATTAAAATTGACTGAGGTTAACACACTTGCAAAAAACCCTCCTACATCTTTTAAACTCTAGTACAGGGGTGGCGAACGTTTTGGCGATTGAGTGCCAAAGTTTATGAAATAAGAGTATACTCGTTCGACTCGCGTGCCAACCCATCGAGTGAGATAGAGGTATCGATTATTTTTATGTCTATAAGAGCATAAACAATAATTTTTTAAATGGTATTCACAGCTCCGTGTGCCGAAATAATTGCTCCATGTGCCACTTTGGGCACGCGTGCCATAGGTTCGCCACCCCCACTCTAGTATGAATCTTTCGATGGTGAGTGAAGGATGAACTATGGCTGAAGACCTTTCCACATTCACTGCATTCAAAGGGTTTCTTCCCAGTGTGAGTTCTCATGTGTTAAGGCAAAATTGTCACAAAAGGCCTTTTCACATTCTTTGCACTCATACGGTTTTTCTCCAGCGTGGATCCTATTATGCCAAACAAAATTTGCAGGTTGGGTAAAGGCCTTTCCACATTCTCTGCATACATAGGGCTTTCTTCCAGTATGAATCCTCATGTGCCGAGTTAAGAAAGAGCTATAAGAAAAGACTTTTGCACATTCTTTACACTCCAAGGGTTTCTGTCCACTGTGGGTCCTATTATGTTGGGTAAAAAGAGTGGTGTGTAAAGGTCTTTCCACATTCCCTGCACTCATAGGGCTTCTCGCTAGTGTGAATCTTCATGTGTTGCATTAAGGAAGAGTTGACACAAGAGGCTTTTTCACATTCTTTGCACTCAAAGGGCTTCTCTCCAGAATGGGTCCTTATGTCGGATAAAAGTGGAGTGATAAATAAAAGCGTTTCCACATTCACTGTACTCATAGGGTTTCTCTCCAGTGTGAATCCTCATGTGTTGAGTGAGGGATGAGTTGAGGCAAAAAGCTTTTCCACATTCTTTGCACAAAAAGGGTTTTTCTCCTGTGTGGGTCATATGCTGGATGAAAGTGGAGCGGTGGGTGAAAGCTTTACCACGTTCTTTGCACTCAGAGGGCTTATCTCCAGTGTGAACATGCTGGTGCTCTGTGAGGTGAGACCTGCGTTTGCAGGCTTTCCCACACTCAATACACTTGTATGGTTGCTCCCCCAGTGCAAAACCTCATATGTCAAATGAAGTCTGCCATATAATGACAGGCTTTCCCACATTCACTGCATTCATAGGGCTTCACTCCAGCATGAATTTGTTGGTGCTGAACAAGAACCCAATTCTTACTAAACCCCTTTCCACATTCCTTGCATTTGTAGAGGTTATTTCTTCCATCAACTGTAGGGTCTTTTCCTTGTCTTGGGAGCCATGTTCACACAGCACATCTTGTGTAGTGACTTGTTCCTGTAAACCCTTTAAACATAGACTGTATTCTGTCTTTAAGTCATTATGTTTATGGCTGAGCCTCCAATGGCATGTCTCCTTGTGGGGGTCTGTTCCAGGCCTCAAGCTCTCATCCTGCAATTCTGATAGTTTTTCTTGATCCCTTGATTGGCCCAACCTGGAATCCCTTGAGGTTTCCTGTGTCACTTCTTCTTTAAAAGAGGTTTCCTCAGGGAAGGCCAGCTGAGAAGCAGTAGGCTCTGTAGTTTCAAGTTTTGCTTTTTTACCTGAAGAAAATCCAATACAAAATAGGTTTGTATTAGTGATGTCAACAAAGAATAAACAAAATCACCACTTTAGTGGAAAATGAAGGTGAAAATAATGCTTCTAATGCCTACTGAATTTTCACATCTCTTAAATCCAGATTTACAATTTCTTTCTTTACCAATCCTTGAACTCTTGACATCTTGGAAAGGAAACCCAGGAAGAAAAGCTGGGGCAGGGCATTTAGAATCTGGAGTGGAGAGTCCTCCTCGATCTCCAGAATGGGGGAAGGTGTATAGAGTAATGATTACATTGTGTATAATGACTATGCTCTAAGAGAGGCTATTTCATGAAGCTATGACTGCACAGGAAGGTGCACCTAATTTGGCCCACATGGGAGACAGAAAGAGATCAGTGAGGGTACCTGAAAGAGGTGCTACGTGGGTTTATTTCTGTGGGAAAGTAGAAGTTCCCAGACAGGAATTAGGAGGAAAACTGTAGCAGACAGAAAGTATGAAAGTTCAGTCTTGAGAGAATGTTGAATGCCAGGCAAAGTACAGTGGATGAGAGGATGAGACAGACTCATATATGGCTTCCCATAATCCCTGCTCGTGGTGTTCACACCCTTTTATGATCCCCTCTGCCTGAATGCTGGCAGGACCTTGTTTTGCTTCTAAAGAACAGAATATGGGAAAGGTGACAGGAAATAAAAGTAAGTGTGTGGTATACCTCTTATTGCAGTCTCTCACACCATTACTTGATTTGAAGATGTAAGTTGACATGCTGTGAACTGCTGATGATTGCAGCTTTGCAGAGGACCCAGCTAAGCTATGCCTGGACTTCTGATCCACAGATAAGATAACAAATGAACGATATTTTAAACTGCTCTGTGTGTGGTAATATTGCTACACAGCAATAGTTAACACACCTGAGAAGGCAGGTGAAGGTGTGATCTCAACTCTGCTGGGGGAATAAGCCATGGTTGGGAATGAGAACTCCTACTCACAGGTGAGAAGGAAGCTATAGGGATAGATCAGTGAGGTGAGGGTTCAAGAGCAAGAAAAACAAGTGCATAGCCTTTACTTTCAACATGAAGTAGGTCACTTGCAGAGTTATCAGTGGCTCGGAAGATGGTGATATTTGGAACAAGGTGTGAGTGGATAGGGAAGTGGATATTAAGACACAGAGTTGACAGGCAAAGAGAAGATGTAGAGAGACCAGTTAGTAATCTGTTAGCATCACCAGGCAAGACATCATGATACCTTGGAGTAGGCTGCTCATGCTGGAACTGATGGAATTGGTGAAGGTGATGGGTTTAGGAGATATGTCTGATGAAATATGATAGAGATTTGGGGATGTCTGGATATTGGGTATAACGGAGGTGTTCAGAGGTTGTCCAAGTCTGTTACTGGCTTTCTAAACTTATTGAATGGCAAGGACTTTAATTCAAAATGGGGCCCTTTTCAGGCATGATGGGTGTGAGATGCCTTTGACATATTCAAGTGAAGATATGGAATTGTGGAGAGGGATGAAGGTTTAAGACAGACTCTAAGGGGTTTAGAAGTGGGGCAGAAACACTCACTGGCTGACTGAGCAGCGTGAAGGGAGAGACAGATCATGAATCTGCCTTGGTACTGATCCACACTACATGGCTCCAGCTGCCTTTAGTAGCCTGGACGTGGGCTGACAAGGGCAAATGTCCCCTTGATAGCTGACAAAGCAGAAGGCAAGAAGACGACAAGGCTAGGGACTCCTGAATATCTGATTCACAAAGGAAGGATGGATGCATGCATGCATGTATGCACAATGTATACATAAATAAATGAATGACTGGATGGAGAGGTAGAAAAGACAGGGATGCAAAGGATAACTGGAGGCAAAAGATAGGACTGTCTTTTCTGAATCTGAAAGAAGTTTGAGATGCCATTATTCATTATGACTAATAATACATGAACATGACTAATAGATAACTTTTGTTGAGTCACTTACTTTGGGTCAGTCAGTGCATAATAAGCAGTTTTGTGTTGTCTAATTACATTCCTGAACAATCCTTGATCCAGAAACTACTATTACTATGTTTCTCAAATGTAGGCTAAGTTTAGCAGACTGAGTTTTTATGTTCATCATACCCATGGATTCCCCTTGGGTGCAAAGCTAAACCACATTTCCCAGTTTATACAGCATGTAGCCTAATGGACAATTCTTGACAATGGAATATGAATGAAAGTGATATGTCTGTGCAAGTGGATATGACTAATCCCCTCCTCTCCTATTCTTCTTGGCCAGTTGGGTGAGGCCAGGGAAAACTTAATGCCACATACTGATAACAGAATGCACCTGGATCCCTGAATAATTATGTGGTATGGAGTTCCCTTACTAACCCACACTAAACATGGCATAATGACAAAAAAACTTAATCTGTTGACACACTAAGATTTTGTAGTTTATCTTTTAAAGCAGGTAGCATTAACTCAGGCTAACTTGTATACCACAGACCCAGTGAGGTCACACAACTTATTCCCCAGGGTCATGAGGCTGGTGAGTGGCTAAACATTTAGAACAGGGGTGTCCAACCTTTTTGGCTTCCCTGGGCCACACTGGAAGAAGAATTGTCTTGGGCCACACATAAAATACACTAACACTAATGATAGATGATGAGCTAAAAAAAATATATATGGAAAAAAAAATCTCAATGTTTTAAGAAAGTTTACAAATTTCTGTTGGGCCGCATTCAAAGCCGTCCACAGCATTTCAGGCTCAGTGACCCCCTGCTGGTGGCCATGACACCCACCTGCCAGACTCTCAGCCACCTATCTGTACAGGTGGTTTTGGAGAGGCCTCTCTTTCCTGCCCATTGTTCTTGCCCATACTCCAGGAGGGAGATCAGCTCTTGTTTGGGAATAGGTTGCCTTGTGCATGTAGATAAGTGGGGCGGGGGTATATAGGTAAAGACAAAAGGAAAAGGCTCAAGTATTCAGGAGTATACACTTCTAACACACAACCATGAAATTCCGGAAAGGGGATTCCTCCTTCCAGAAGGTTTTCCCTAATTAAGTCAGTAGCATTCAACCTCTCCATGCATCAGAACTACCTAGAGATGTCTGGATTCTGAACATAGAACAGATTAAACCACATCTCTGGGCACAGGACTGAGCCTTGGTCGTTTTTAAAGCTTCCCAGTGATGCTGGTGCCCAAGGATGGCTAAAATAACACTGGACTAAATCAACTGGTGAATGGCCTCTACTGATAGTCAGCTGTCTGAAGTAGGCTGTGACCTAAAACTGCTACCCCTTCTGAAGAAAAAGCTTTAATCCAGGCCGGGAAGTTAGGGCTAAATGTGGAGACCTGCTGCCCTATTCGCTGGGGCATCACCCTGTGCCTACGTCAAGGACTCTAGCCTGATGAGCTGGACCAAGGAGAAAAAACTGACAGAGAACTGGGTTGGCATCTACCAACCCAGGAGCCAGCACCCTCTCAGGGCTTCTTGTTATGTGAAGGAATAAACATTTTTCAGGGTGAAACCAGTATGTGGTTTTCTGGTACATGCAGCCAAACCTATTTTGCCAAATGTGAAAGCTTACAACCAGGAGGACTCTGATGAGAAGTCAATGATTTCGGCACGAGAACTCAGAGGAACTTTGAGTAGAAAATCCTGTACTGCCAGCCAGAATGCATGCAGTTGTGACTTCACAAATGCTCACTGGTGTCTGCTGTCTGCCTAACACTGAGCTCAAGGATGGGGCATCGGAAACTGAGTCAGATCCTCCTTCTTCTCCAAGAACCTGAGCTTTCTGTTCTCCTCAAGGACTTGGTGGCTCATGTTGGTCGCTCCACCTGGAATACTGTTTCTCATATTTCTCCTTTCAAAATGAATCATAGTTGTCCTACAGTAACACTGCGTTTACTGCGTTGATAACTGGCCTCCTGGGAGAGACTATGTGGACACAATGCTGGGAGAGCCCTGTCAGAGGCAACCATTTGGACACCTGGGAAAAGGGAGACCTCAGGGATCCACCAATGTGTATGCAGAACAATTTCTGGATAAACTGGACATTTAGGGTTTAGAGGAAAAACATTTGGGATTTACTAACTTACTATATCTAATAAATGCATAGAAAGCACTTGCTCTGCTCCCAGTTCTATTTCTAAGCACTTTAAAGATTTTAATTCACTTGGGCTAAGTGACAGGATATTATGAAAATACGATAAGATCAAAATAACCATAGTTCCAGCAAGCTCATGCTGCCTGCTCAAGTCTGTGAGCCCTGAGGCCTTTCTTTCTGCTGAAGGGGAGATAAGCCAACAGGCCATGGGAGTGTTAAATATGCAGCACTAAGCCCAGACTCTCCAGGGGAAAAAAAGGAAAAAGAAACAGCTTTCTCAGATGCCCATCATTGCCATTTGAAAATATGTCTGTGCATCCTCTAAAATTAAGTTCTGTAGCAGCAGAGAAGCAAGGCATAGGCCTCAGGAAATATGGGACAACTGTGCAAGTACTGGGGGCCAAAGAAACCTGTTGGCTGAGACTGTGTTACTTAGATTGACCAGTAATGCTGATGACAAATGCCTCCCTGTCTGTCTGATTCACCCCTACTTGTAGAACCTCCAATTAGGTACCCACAGGCCCTGCTAACTAGGCTGTGGGGACATTTGATCAAACCAAGCTCAATCCATCAGCTTCCCTCTTATGGGAATCTAATAAGGATATCAGACTGGGGCCAGCTCGTGCTGGATACTTGGGTAAAAGTGCAGAGAACTGTTTTGTACACAATGATTCCCACTGCAGACAAAGGGAAACCAAACAAGAGGAGGTTATACCAGAGCATGCTGAGGTTGTGGGGAGAAGAGAAGGTGAGTTACTGAGGTCCTCTCATATAGCCATCCTTAAAGAGAGAGGATGGAATGAAAGATAATGTGGACACCACACATGGGAGAGAAGAGGCCTTACCCATTGAGACCAGGAGTCCACAAGTCTCCAGTAACACCTCCTGGTATAAGGTCTTCTGGTCCAGGTTCAAACATCTCCATTCTTCCCTCGTGAAGGTCACAGTCACTTCTTCAAATGATACCAATGCCTACAAAGTCAAACAGAGGTGGTGGGGCGGCTGTATGCCTATTGAGAGTATAGCCTACTGCTTGGTTAATGGCAAGAGTCCAGAGAGACACAAGGCCTGAATCACTGAGTATCTCCTGAGAATCTAGCTCTGTGCTGGGCTCAGGAGGGAGGTAAATGGTGCCTTTGACAGAATACAAAGGTGTGGAAGAAAATGCCTCCTAAACATTATTATTGTTGTATATCAATGTTATGAGGACTGTGAGGAACCGAGTAGGTGATCTGGAATGTTAGAACAGTGAGATAAAAAATAATTCTAGTAATAATAACAGCAGCAACAGCTAACCCTTACTGGCCCATGCTGTTTGCCAGCACCAGAGGGCTTTAGATGTGTTAAAGCAACTAGTCTCTAGGTTTCAAGGAGACTCCTAGGGTTTAAATCCAGCTTTTTGAACCACCACATGTTAATTTCTTTGAGCCTCAATTTCAACAGCAATACAATAATAGTTCCCACTTCACCAGGTGGTTGTGGGAGTTAGAGAGAAAATGTTCATAAAGCACACACTGCAGCTGAAAACACAAATTCTCAAAATATGCAATTTCTTTTTTTGCAACTTTTTTTTTTTGGCTCACCAGCTGTTAGTGTATTTTATGTGTGGCCCAGGACAATTCCTCTTCCAATATGGCCCCAGGGAGCCAAAAGATTGGACACTGCTGCCCAACATATATGAGTGTTGGATGTGTGTTTCTCAAATTCATTAATCATCCTGCAGCCCATGGAGGGAAAACACCATTACTGTCTCCATTGCAAAATCAGTAAATGGAAGCCCAAAGACAAGTTGCTCAATTGTATGTCTAATGCAGCAGTGTCCAATCTTTTGGCTCCCTGGGGCCATATTGGAAGAGGAATTGTCCTGGGCCACACATAAAATACACTAACAGCTGGTGAGCCAAAAAAAAAAGTTCCAAAAAAAGAAATCGCATATTTCAAGAACTTGTTTTCTCAGCTGCAGGCCTGGTCTAATGGGCAGGGGCAAAATTTGAACCCAGGTCCCTCTGGTCTAGCTATGGTGGGGGGTTTGGATTTAATCTAAGTATGATAGGAGCCCCAAAGGGTAGTCTTATTCATCAATCACTTAGTGAGCACCTGGTATAGGCCTGGGGATAGAGAAGAGGAGCTCATTGGGGAAAGACTGACAGGAAACTAAATAAATGCACAAGATAAAGTCATGAGGGAATGCTCAGCAGGTTGTTTGCCTTGCAACCTCAAGGTCCAGGGATCGAATCCTAACCCCGGTCCTGGCTTGTGCAACCTCACATGCTGAACTGCAGTGCAACTGGTCATTGCTGGGATGACACAGTGGTGAAGGTTCTCACCTACCATGTAGGAGGCCCCCAGTTTGGTTCCTGCGCTGCATGGCCCCACATCCACCTGTGTGGAATGAAACCATGTTGAAACTAATGATGTACAACTATGGAGAGTGCTCTGGGCCCTCCCTCCCCCCCTCCCCCCTCTCTCTCTCACACACACACACTCAAAAAATAAAATGAATCTTTGAAAAAAAAAAAATTTGTTAAAAATATTAGTGCCCAGGAACTTCTCCTGTATATCTTGGTGCAGAGGGTCTGGGATGATGCTTGAACATCTTTTTTATAACAAGGTCTTCAAAGATTTTGATCCACATCTACATATCAGAAATGAAACCTATTTTACTAATCACCAACCTTACTAGTTTACATAAATTCTTATTAATCTGTGTTCCTTTTTGACCTTTTTAAAAATCTCATAATAGTGTTTTAGTATTATCTAAGTTACTTATTTCTAATGGATGTTAATTTCAATTTGTTCCATAGAAGTCAGTTTTTTTCTTGTAAGAAAACCAAATGTTTTGATATTTTGCTTTCTTTCAGGTTTTCAGTTGAAGATTGAGATAATCAGCTATAAAGAAATGCCCACTTATGAGAAATGTAATCTTTTGCCCTACATAAGGTAATTCTTAATAGAGAGAAACCATGTGAATGTCAGGAATGTGGGAAGACTCTTTGTCAAGGTGCAAAGCCTGTTCAATGTGAGAGAATACTTTCTTTTGAAAAGCCCTACAAATGTAAAGAATGTGGGAAGAATTTTAGTAATGGACATCAACATACTATATGTCAGAGATTGCATGTTGGTGAGAAACCCTATGAATGTGGGATGGTTTTTATTAGACACTCAACTTTTGTTAAACATGGGAGAATTAATACTAGTGAGAAACCATATGAATGTAAAGAATGTGGAAATATCTCTAGCAGTCGTTATTAATAGACTGTATATCAGAATATTCATACTGGAAAGAAACCAAATGAATGTGGAGAGTGTGGAAAAACTTTTATTTTAATTTATTTTTTATTTTATTTTATTTTGTTTATTTTATTGTTAAATTTATTGGGATGATGTTGGTTAGTAAAAATTACATAGGTTTCAGGTGTACAATTCTCTAGTACCTCATCTACGTGTTGCATCATATGCTTACCACCCTGAGTCAGTTCTCCTTACATCACGATATATTTGGTTCCTCCTCCTCACTTATCCTCAGGTAACCACTAAACTAGTAACTGTATCTATAAGTTTTTATTTCTTTATTGCTTTCAGTTTTATATTCTATATTTGAGTGAAGTCATATGGTTATTTTTTTCTGTCTGGCTTATTTTGCTAAGCATGATGATCTTAAGGTTCATTTATTTAGTCACAAATGGGAGTATTTCATCTTTTATTATAGCTGAGTAGTACTCTAGTGTGTAAATGTACACAGCTTCTTTATCCAGTCATCTATCAAAGGGCACTTTGGTTGTTTCTATGACTTGGGCACTGTGAACAGCACTGTAATGAACATTGGGGTATATATGTCTTTGTGAACTAAGATTTTCAAAGTTTTTGGGTAAATACCCACAAGGGATATTGTTGGGTCATATGGTAGCTCCATTCCCAGTTTTCTAAGGAACCTGCACACTGTCCTCCATAGTGGTTGTACTAATTTGCATTCCCACCAGCAGTGTATGAGAATTCCTTTTTCTCCACAGCCTCTCCAGCACTTGTTATTCCTTATCTTGTTGATTATAGCCATTCTAACAGGTGTGAGGTGATATCTCATTATGGTTTTGATTTGCATTTCCTTAATTGCTAATGAAGTTGAGCATTTTTTCATATGTCTGTTGGCCATTTGTATGTCATCATGAGTGAGGTGTCTTTCAGGTCCTCTGCCCATTTTTTAATTGAATTTTTGTTGTTGTTGTTGTTATTGAGTTGTATGAAGTTTTTAAAATATATTTTAGATAATAATAACCCCTCATCAGAGGCATTGTTTGCAAATATTTTCTCTCAGTCAGTTGGTTCTCTTTACTTTGTTGATGATTTCCTTTGCTGTGCAGAAGCTTTTTAGTTTGTTAGAGTCCCATTTATTTTTTTTAAAGAGTTATTTTTGTTGTTTTTGACAGAGAGGGAGAGATACAGAGACAGAGACAGAGAGAAGGGGGAGGGCCGAGAACAGTCTCCATAATTGCACATCATTGGTTTTTCCACATAGTTTCATTCCATAGGTGGGAGTGGGGCTGCACAGGGCAGGAACTGGGCCGAGGTCTTCACCCCGGTGAGAAATGAACTGGGGGCACTTTCCAGTTCAGCACATGGGTCCACACGTTCTGGGGCCGGGATTTGATCCTCAGTCCCCGGGGCTGCAAAGTGAGTGCTTAACCCATTGAAACATCCTGGCTTCCCAATCATGTGGAGGTCTTTGATCCATTTTGAGTTAATTTTGGAATGTGGTAACAGTTCATAGTTTAGATTTATTCTTGGACAAGGTTTTTATAGTAGCTCATATCTTGTGCAACACCAGAGAATTCATACTGGTGAAATATCCTATAAATGTAAACAATGTGGGAAGGTCTTTAGTATCTTCTCATACCTTTTTAAACATCAGAGAATTTATAGTGGTGAGAAACCCTATGAATGTAAGGAATGTGAAAAGGCCTTTAGACTTAGTTAATTTCTTAATGTGCATCAGAAAATCACAGGGGTAAAGCCCTATGAATGTAAGGAATGTGGTAAAGGCTTTAATCATGACTCCTACCTTGTTCAACATGAAATATTTCATACAGGTGAGAAGTCCTATGAGTGTAAGGAGTGTGACAAAGCCTTTAGTTCAGGCTCAGACCTTGTTCAGCGTCAGAGAATTCATACTGGTGAGACACTCTATGATTGTAAGAAATGTGGCAAGGCTTTTTTAATTCCCATCAACTTACTGTATATCAAAGGGTTCATACTGGTGAAAAACCCTATGAATGTAAAGAATGTGGGAAGGCCTTTAGTGCTAACTCACCCCTTGTTAAACATCAGAGAATTCATACTGGTGAGAAACCCTAGGAATGTAAGGAAATACCTTTACTCTCAATGGGCACCTTACTGACATCAGAGTAGTCACATGGGTGAGAAAACCTTTGAATATCAAGAATGTGGAAAGGCCTTTAGGCTTAGTTCATTTCTTAATGTACATGAGAGAATCTATATCAGGGGGGCAGGGAGAGTGGTGGTGGTGGTGGTGGTGGTAGTGGTAAAGCCCTATGACTATAATATACCTTGTTCAACATGAAAGACTTCATACAGGTGAGAAACCCTGTGAGTGTAAGGAATGTGGAAAGGTCTTTAGTTCTGGCTCTTACCTCATTTAACATCAAGAATTCATACTGGTGAGAAACCTTATGAATGTAACAAATGTGGGAAAGCCTTTAATGTGTATAGACAACTTATCGAACATCAGTGGTGTTCATATTGGTGAGAAAGAAACCCTTTGAATGTAAGGAATGTGGGAAGATCTTTAGCCTTAAGTAATTTCTTACTGAACATCAGAGGATACACACTGGTGAAAAACCTTTTAACCCTTTTCCTGTTTAGAAAAAAAAAAGAAAAGTGCAGCTCTCTGCCATGTTCAATTAATTTTACATAAACACAGTTTTCAATGTGAAAATAAAATATAAAAACTGTTCTTGGAGTTATTTCTAAACAAAACTTGTCTTTAATCCCAATATAACAAATGTATATTATGATCAGTATTTAATATTTTTGTGTGTGGTAAATTTCAAAGCATGGAACTTTGGGGGTAAATTTAGGACTGTAATCCACAAGTTATCTCAGGGTAAATGCTGCAGCTTCAAGCACCACCTTATTCTTGGTGCAACTGAGGAAAGTGTTAAATATAAAGAATTGTTGAAAGGCCTTTACATATAGTTCAACTCTTCAGGCATATCAGAGAAACCATATGGGTAAAAAATCCTAAGACGTTATGGAATGTGGGAAGTCCTTTGTGTATTACTCATTGTTCAGCATCAGAGAATTCATGTTGGTGGGAAACTCTTAAATATAAAATATGTTGGTAAGTTTTTAGAAAATATTCTCATATTGGAGAATTCATAATGCAATTTAGAAAATACAAGAAAGCCTTTGTCATTCTTGTGTTTACATATCAGAATTCAGAAAAGGTGGGAAACATTAATGCTTACCGCATTGATAGCATGAAATTTTATTATGGCATATTCTAATATGATTGAATGAATAAGTGAATTTTTAAAAACCTTCCATTTACTCTTAAATCACTGCTGAACTTCAGATAATTCATCCTAATTTTCAAAAGCCAATTATGTAATATATTACTATATTGTGAAAAAACCATAATGTAAAATACATTGGAAAGCCTTTAGCCATGGCACACATGTTAATTCTCATCATTATCATTTAACCACCTTACAACCTGTTTGATATTAGGCATCATACTTTTCATCTTATGGCATTGCTTTATTTATTTATTTATTTTTGACAGACAGAGAGAGAGATACAGAGACAGAGACAGAGAAAGAACTGAACTGGGGGAACTCCCCAGTTCAGCATATGGGTCCGCATGGGCTGAGGCCAGAATTTGATCCCCGGTCCCCGGCGCTGCAAAGTGAGTGCTTAACTCACTGAGCCATCCTGGCTTCCCTAGGGGCAGTGCTTTAAAGTGGTAGTAATAGAACCTACTGTAAATATGAGGTCTGACAATTAAGTAACAAATTTGCCACTGTGCACTTATGTTGGCAGCACTGTACAAGCAACTTGCTAAGGTTTCATAACCTTGGTATATATCAGTGTCTCACAGCTGTGTTTGTGTCAACTTGTAGAGGTGTCTTGCTTAGTGGCATTTACTATTGTTGCTATGTGTTTCTGTGTGCCATCATGAGAATGTTGGAACTTGAATTAGAGCAACCAACAGACATTAATTTTTTTTGTTTTACTTGGCAAGAGTGGAAGTGAAATCAGGGACATGTTAGTAAATTTATGAAGAAAATGGCAATGTACAAATAGATGAAATATTTTTCTGAGGGGAGAGAAAGTGTCACTGATGAAGAGAGGTCAGGGTGGCCAGTAACAAGCAGAATTAACAAAAACATTGGAAAACTTTATTGAATTGTGCATCAATATTGTTGGCTGACTGTGAGAAACATAGCAGACCAAGCACACATTGATAGAAAAATGGTTAGTAATACTTTAACTGAAGATCTCGTCGTCATGAGAAAGGTAAGTGCAAAAATGGTCCTGAAGAAGTTCATCAATGAACAAAAGTGAAGGAGAGTTGAAGTTTGCGAAGACCTTTTGGAGAGGCAGGACAATGTTTTGGGTCATGTTATTACTGGTGATGGAACATAGGTGTACCAATACAACCCTGGAACAAAGTGTCAAAGTGCACAAAGTCAGGCAATTCTCCACAACCAAAAAAGTTCTCAGTTCAAACCAAGCATCAAAATAATGTTGCTAACCTCTTTTGATATCAGAGGGATTGTTTATTATGGATTTGTACTCATTGGACAAACAGTCAACCAAGTTTAACATTTGGAAGTGCTGAAAAGGCTGTGTGAAAAAGTTAGACAAAAATGACCTGAACTTTTCACCAACAACTTATGGCTCTTGCATCATGACAATGCACCAGCTCACACAGTACTGTCTGTGAGGTAGTTTTTTAGCCAGTAAACAAATAACTGTATTGGAACACCCTCTCTATTCACCTGATCTGGCCCCCAATGACTTTTTTCTTTACTTTTTTAAAGATTTATTTTTATTGTTTTTGGCAGAGAGAAAGAGATACAGAGAGAGAGAGAGAAGAGGGAGGGCCCAGAGCAGTCTCCATAGTTGCACATCATTGGTTTTTCCACATAGTTTCATTCCACAGGTGGGTGTGGGGCTGCACAGGGCAGGAACTAGGCCAGGGTTTCACCCTGGTGAGAACTGAACTGGGGGCATATGGGCCCGCATGGGTCGGGGCCAGGATTCGATCCTCGGTCCCCGGGGCTGCAAAGTGAGCGCTTAACCCACTGAGCCATCCTGGCTTCCTCAATGTTTTTCTTTACTTGAAGCTAAAGGAAATATTGAAAGGAAGACATTTTGATCACATTCAGGACATCAAGGTTAATATACGACAATGGCTCTGATGGCCATTTCAAAGAGTTCCAAAACTGCTTTGAAAGGTAGATTACTCTGTTATCAGTGCATAGCTTCCCAAGGGGAGTACTTCGTAGGTGACCATAATGATATTCAGCAATGAGGTATGTAACACTTTTTCTAGGATGAGTTTGGCAACTTAATTGTCAGACCTCATAAAACCTGTGCTCAATATTTATTGGTTTTATTATTTTGACTGCTAGTAAAATCTTGAATAAGACCCTACAAGTGTAGTTAATTTAGAAATGCCCCTATATCCATGCATCTATGTTAGAAGTTTTTGTTTTGTTTTGTTTTTAATTTATTGGGGTGATATTAATTGATATCAATTACATTGTCTCCAGGTGTACAATTCTACATTACATTGTCTATACATCGCATTATGTGCTCACCACCCAGAATCAGCTCACTTTCCATCACCATGTGTTTGATTCCCCCTCCATATTCCCCCCACCCATCTCTCCCACCCTCCACCCCACCCTCAGGTAACCACTAAACTATTGACAGTGTCCATGAGTCTGTTTCTTTCCATTTTATATTTCACCTATAGTGAGGTCATATGTTTCTTGATTCTTTCATTCTGACTTATTTCGCTTAATCTCGCTTAATAAGATGTTTTCAAAGTCCGTCCATGTACGTTAGAGTTTTAGGTACATTTCTCTGGATAAAACTTTGTAGAAAGAAAAGGGATAACAAGAAATGAATAACAAGGGGTTATTCATTTAGAACTCATCTCTTAAGTTGAATCAAAAAGTTCTTGGAAGATACCCAGCCTTTTAATGTGTGTGAAGTTATTGAGAATAGCCTATAATCCACATTGTTGTTCAAAATTCAGGATAAGTTGGAAGTTAATGATGGGATGGAAAATGTGAAGTGTCCACTTGGGAGTTTCAAGGTGGTGATTGTCACATTTTTTTTGAGATTGAGAAAGCTGGAGTTGTTGATGGTCTTTTTGTGGATTTCAGTGTTGGCTGTCACTGAGGAAACAAGTTGTAGGTGGTTTCACAGTGCTTTTGTAACATTCACTTGTATGGTTGAAAAGCACATGTGGGGTATTCCTTGTTGGTTTAGTAGTGGGGCTTTCAAGAAGTATGGGAGGATTTTTGTTTGAAGATCCCACTGAGTCTTTGCTGTCCATGGCGGCCTTCAGCAGAGACCCCATGGCCAAATCACCTCGCACACCAAGTCCCGTGTGGAGGCCTTCTGGGTCCCCTACCAAGGTGGTGGTGGTGCAAGCAGAGTGGCCCTTCTGCACACCCAAGCCTGCTAGGTGTCCCTTCCTCGGTGCACGCCTACTCTCCTGCCATCTGCCTCCTAATGACCAAACAGGGTGCAGTTGCTGAGCACAGATAGTAGAACAGGGCTACCCTATATCTATTAACAAAATAAAATTTGTAAGTAGAAACTTTGCACCAAACTACAGGCCTAAATGCTTCAGTGGTGAATTCTCCCAAACATTCAGGAATTATACACAACATATCAATTATACACAAACTATTCCAAAAAGTTGAAAAGTAGGAAATGCTTCCCAACTCATTCTGACGCTAACGTTATACTGATCCCCAAATCAGACAATGGCATTATAAGAAAACCACAGACAAATATTCTTCATTAACATAAATGTAGAACCTCAGCAAAATTTTAGCAAATCCAACAATACATAAAATGGATAGCATATCAAGAAAAAGCCGTTTATCCCAGAAATTCAGTTTGATATTTAAAAATTAATATATAACTCACTATTAAAAGACCAAAATTGGTAAAATATACAAGTACAAAAGAGGGGCTCTAAGATGGCCCCCCAGATCCCTACTTCCCAGTATTCTCACCCTTGTATATCCCTTCCACATTTTACCAGTATTCATCTATATGAACCATATAATGTGGCAAAAATGAGCACATACCATCTCCATTTTAGGTTATAAAAGTCACTGTTTTCCTTTTTGGATGCACACTCTTGTTCTTGGATCACTTGGTTGAGAGAATCTTCGCCATGAGCATCCCTGTAGAGAGACCCATGTGGCTAGGAATGATGCTCCTGTCAAACAGCCATGGGAAAGAGCTTGAAATGGAATCTTCCAGCTTCAGGTAAGTCTTCAGAGACTGCAACCTCAGTGGACAGCTTGACTGCAATTTCATGAGGGATCTTGAAGCATAACTGCCTACATAAGCTGTTCCCAGATTTATGTAATTTTTCCTAAACATATAAACAAATGTATAACGACAGAAAGCAGATCAGTGGTTTCCTGAAGATGGGCAGGTAGAGAGGGAGAAATTACAAAGGGCACAAGGAAGTCTTTGATTTTATAGGTATAAACATTTATCAAATTGCATTTGTTAATATGTGTAGTTCAGACTTCAATTAGGCTGTTTATTTTTAAGTTAATACTCAAAACTCATCACTTCATAATTCTTGTATTACATACTGTCTATGCTTTACAAGTTGTTATTTACATCTATTGTATCTGTATGGTGGAAATAGAATACAGTGGTGTGCTACTGCACATCTTTTCCCAACTTCACATTCAGAGGCATAATTTTGTATAATAACTTGAAATTGGCTGTGTTGTAAACACTGCAATATAGAGCTTGACTTAGTGTTTCATTGGCTGTGAAGATTTAAGAAAGTAGAAAGTATGTCAACAATTCAGATTAAACTCAAAAGTGTACTGTGTTTATAGTTTTCTAGTGGGAACAGCACAAAATTTTGAGAAAATATTCCTTCATTATTCAGAAAGTATTACCCCATTAAGCAAATTACTGATGTAATTGATGAAAGACTTACGTTCTAACAAATTTCTTTGCCATGTCATTGTATTCTTGTTAATGAAAATAGAAATGTCAACCAACATTTTAACAATAGGTAAAAGATATGAATGGACATTTCATCCAAGAAGATGGGTGACAAACACATAAAAAATGCTCACAGTCGTAAGCATTAGAGAAATGCAAGGTAAAGTCACAATGAGATTCTACTACACCCTTATTAGAGTGGTAAACATTAAAAATACTGATCATGGCAACTATTCATGAGTATACATAACCAGAACTCTTGTCCACTGTTGGGGGGAAATGATATGATAACCACTTTAGAACACAATTTGGCAGTTTCCAGATTTTTTTAAACATTCACCTACCCTGTTGCAATGGTGTTGCACTCCTACATATTAAAATGAGAAATGAAAGCATAGGCCCATATGAAGACCTGTACATTCACAGTCATTGTAACTTAATTTGTAATAGCCCAAAATCCATATGTCATTTAACAAAAGGGATAAAAAATTGTGGTGCATTTGAGTAAGGAATCAAGGAAGATGATAAAGTAGGAAGCACCAGGGTTTGATCTCCCTACCTAGATTACAATTGTATTGCAGAATGTGTCTAATATAACTACTTTGGAACTCTGGGGTCTATACAGTCTTACAACTAAATGCCAGAGGAAGGCTTAGACAGTAAATTATAATTAATTTTGGTCAATTTCAGACTCTGTAGCAGCTACCCATCCCCCACACCCTTGACCTTTGGCAGACAGCTGTGCATGTTTCCCAAGAGCAGCTTGCATGCAGTTTGTGGGAGCCACAAATACTGAGGATCTGTGCTCTTATCTGATTGTTGCTTCTGACTGTAGAGATGAAGACACAGAAGTGGGTAGCGATTTGTGAAACCTTCATCCCACCGTAGCAAGGCCCTCCTTCTCCAGTTGAAGCAACTTCCAGGGGACTTAAGGCACCAGCACATTTCCCCCTTCATTTTCCATTTTCTCTTTTTAGGAGCTAGATATTTAGGACTAAGACATTCCAAAGCAACCACATACATAGAGGAATTGAGAAAGTCACCGAACATGGAAAGGCACAGGTTCAGTAGACTTCAGAAGACCTTCATTTTACACCTAGGCTGATCCTCAAAAGAGGTAGCCCACATTATTATTATTATTATTATTATTATTATTATTATTATTATTATTATTAAATAAAAACAGCAAACACTGGGGATTTGATTTCCAGGGTTACCACATTATTAGATTCAAATATCCAGTGTTCAACAAAAATATCATGAGACAAGGAAACAGAAAAGTATGGCCCATTCAAAGGTAAAAGAATAATTAAGAACTGTCCCTTAAAGAGACCTGATGGCAGATCTACTAGACAGAGACTAAGACAACTGTCTTCTAGATAATCAAATAACTAAAGGAAGACAAGAAGTTCAAGGAAATGATGGATTCCAAAAAGAAAAGAAAAGAAAAGAAAAATATTACAAAAGCGATAGAATACAAAAGTAAATAAATAAAATTCTGGAGCTAAAATTAAATTAAATTAAATTTAAAAAACTCCACTAGAGGGACTCAAAAGTAGATTTGAGAAGACAGAAGAAAGAATCAGTAAACTTTAAGAAAAGAAAAAATATATATAAGTGAACAGAATATAAGGCACCTCTAGACATCTTCAAGAGGAACACATACATTGTGGGAGTCCCAGAAGTGAGAAAGGGGAAGAGAGATAACTTGAAGAAATAATGACTGTATTACCTAATGTAATATACAGATTCAATGTATTTCCTATTAAAATACTAATGGCATTTTTCTCAGAATTAGAACTAATCCTAAAATTTATATGTAACTACAAAAGACCCTGAATAACCAAAGAAGTCTTGAGAAAGAACAAAGTGGGTGGTATTATGCTCCCTGATATCAAACTATACTACAAAGCTGCAATTATAGTATGGTGCAGGCATAAAAGACATATAGATCAGTGGACTAGAATAGAAAGTCCAGAAATAAACCCTTGCTTATATGGTCAACTAATCTATGACAAAGGAGGCAAGGACATACAATGAAGTAAAGACAATCTCCACAGTAAGTGGTGTTGGGAAAATTGGACAGATACATGCAAGAATAATGAAACTGGACCACATTTTTACACCATACACAAAAATAAACTCACAGTGGATTTAAGACTTAAATCTAAGACCTGAAACCATAGAACTCCTGGAAGAAAAGATAGGCAATAAACTTTCTGACATTGGTCATAGCAATTATCTTTTTGGATATGTCTCCTTGGGTAAAGGTAACTAACTAACTGACTGACTGGACTGACTGACTGGACTGATTGAACTAATGGGACTACATTAAAGTAAAAACGTTTTGCACAAAGAAGAAAACTTTAAACAAGGGGAAGCCGGGATGGCTCAGTGGGTTAAGTGCTCGCTTTGCAGCCCTGGATACCAAGGATCGAATCCCAGCCCCGACCCATGCTGACCCATATGCTGAACTGGGGAGTGCTCCCAGTTCAGTTCTCACTGGGGTGAGACCCTGGCCCAGTTCCTGCCCTGTGCAGCCCCGCGCCCACCTGTGGAATGAAACTATGTGGAAAAACCAATGATGTGCAACTATGGAGACTGTTTTGGGCCCTTCCCCTTCTCTGTCTCTGTATCTCTCTCTCTGTCAAAAACAATAAAAATAAATCTTAAAAAAACCAAAAAATAAAACTTTAAACAAAATAAAAAGACAACTTGAATGAGAGAAATTTGCAAATGACCCATCCAATAAGGGGTTAATATCCAAATATAAGAAATACATACAATTTAACACCCCAAAAACCAAACCCAATTAAAAAATAGCATTGGGAACCTGGGATGGCGTGGTGGGTTAAGTGCTCACTTTGCAACCCTGGGACCAAGGATTGAATCCCAGCCCGGGCCTGTTTGGACCCATATGCTGAACTGGGGAGTGCCCCCAGTTCGGTTCTCACTGGGGTGAGACCTCGGCCCAGTTCCTGCCCTGTGTGGCCCTGCGCCCACCTGTGGAATGGAACTATGTGGAAAAACTAATGATGTGCAACTATGGAGACTGTTCTGGGCCCTCTCCCTTCTCTGTCTCTGTATCTCTCTCTCTCTCTGTCAAAAACAATAAAAATAAATCTTTAAAAAAACCCAAAAAACAAAAGAAAAAAAAAAAAGGGCATTGGACCTGCATAGATATTTCTTCAAAGAATACATACAAGGGGAGCCAGGATGGCTCAGCGGGTTAAGTACTCGCTTTGAAGCCCCGGAGACTGAGGATTGAATCCCGGCCTCGGCCCGTGTGGACCCATGTGCTGAACTGAGGTGTGCTTCCCATGTGGGAGGCCCCCAGTTTGGTTCATGGCCCCCGGTTCGAACCCTGGCTCAAGGGGCCATGCCTCCCATGCGGGAGACCCCAAGCCCAGTTGCTGTCCTGCGCGGCCCCCACTCACCTGTGTGGAACAAAACCATGTTGAAGGCTGATGACGTACAACTATGGAGACTGCTCTAGGCCGTCCCCCCCACCCCCGTCTCTATCAAAAACAATAAATTAAAAAAAATACATACAAAAGCCAAAAGATATATGAAAAAATGCACAACATTACTAATTATCAGGGAAATGCAAATTAAAACCACAATGAGATATCACCTCACACCTACCAGAATGAAATAAAGACAAAAGTAAATGAAAATACATCCCATGTTCATGAGTTGGACGATTGAGTACTGTTAAGATGTTGATACTACCAAAGGAATCTACAGATTTCATGCAATCTCTATCAAAATACCAATGACTTTTTTGTCTTTTTCAGAAAAATAAAACAGAAAACACGAGTGTTGATGAAGATAGGAAAAAAAATCAGAGCCCTTGGATACTGTTGGTAGAAATGTAAAATGGTACAGCTCTTGTGGGAAACCATATGGAGGTTCCTCAAAAAATTAAAAATATAATTACCATATAATCCAGTAATTCCACTTCCAGGTATATACCCCCCAAAATAGAAAGAGATGTTTGTACACTTATGTTCATGGCATTCCTCACAATAGCCAAAAGGTGGAAGAAAACCAAGTATCCATTGACAGATGAATAAGCAAAATATGGCATTCTTGTATACATACAATGGCATATTATTTAGCCTTAAAGAAGGCATTCTGACCCATATTCCAACATAGGAAGACATGCTGAATGAAATAAGCCAACCACAAAAAGACAAATGTTATAAAATTTCGTATATGAGGTACCTAGAGCAGTTAAATTCATAGGGACAAAATAAGTTGGTTTCCAGAGGCTTGAGGGAGCAGGGAATTACGTGTTATTAATGTAGAATTTTAGTTTTACAAGATGAAAAGAATTCTGGAGATAAATGGCGGTGATGTGTGCACAATATAAATGTACTTAATACAACTGAACTATGTGCTTCAAGATGGTAAATTTTGTTACATTTATTTACCAGAATTTTAATTTAAAAAGTAAAACATAAATAAACTGAGGATTAATTCAATAGAGCACTACTCAGCAATAAAAAAAAACGAACTATTCATACACACAGCATGGGTGATTCTGAAGATAATTATGCTATTTGAAAGAAAATGGACCCAAAATAGAGTATAAATATTTTGTTTCCAAGTGTATAAAATTCTAAGGAAGACAAATTTATAGTGAAAAAAGGTAAATCAGTAGGTTCCTTGGGATGTCACTAGTGGGTTCTTGGGGGAAGGCAGGGGAATAGAGGAGCATGAGGTATCTTTGTGGGTGATGGATAGGTTCACTATCATAGCTTTGGTTCCCTGGGGGAATACATATTTAAAACCATAAAATTGTACACCTCACATATATACAGCCAATTACTGCCTCCCAATTTTATCTCAACAAAGCATTAAAAGAAATTGTTGCACCTAAAAATCTGATTTCCATTCATTTTAGAAAACTGGAAGACTTGGCAACCCTCCATTGACTACTATCCTTGATTTGGCAGAAAAAATGGCTACCGGTATGTCACAAATGCTACATCCCAGGAGTACAGGATCTACCTCTTCTCAGTCCCCATTTTTCTGCCAATGCAGCAATGGCTTTGAGATGAATAGTGAGCCTGCAGTAATCCACAAAACCTTTAGATTTGCTTTGCCAGTGACCTTATTCATAGGACAGAGGTCTGGAGGTCTTGGGGATTTCTGCAAAGCCTGAATCCTGCAATCTGATTCAAGGGAAATTTGTGGACGCAGTTTTAGAACAGGCACATTTCCTCTAGTTTGCTGCAGTCTCAACTGTGTCCTACTATCATCTCCCAGTGTTTCTGTACAAATTATGGTCTAGCTGGGGCAAGTCTTTATATTTAGAAACACCTGTATACTGGATGTTAGACTTGCGGTATATGGCTACTGGGCAGGTGCCAGGTAAACAGTGTCTGTTCTGTAGTGCTAGAGAATATGAGGCATCCCCTGGAAACAAGGGGCCTAATCAATGATGCTCTCAGATACACTGGAGCTTGTCACAAATGACCCTTCCTCGGGGTAATCTCTGGTCCACAAAAATTCATCTAATTCAGATCACATTAGGCCTTCAAAACCCTACAATTTTCCCTAGAAGGCCTTGAGTAGCAATGCAAATGAGGCCAAACCAGGGCTGAGAGCTGTTCTCTGCCATCCTGCTGTTCCCTCTGCTGCAATAAGTTTGGAGACCCCATTAATTTGGTAGACCTTAATTCTGTTCTCAACCCATTCCACACAGTGATCAGAACACCGAAGATTAAAGGTGGCTTTATCATTAAGACTCCTATTATCACCCAAAACAGAGCAATGTAAAGTAGGTAATTGTGATGGGTAATGCAGTGGCTGGATAAATTCATCATGAGCATCATGAGATCAAGTGTTCTTGAAAAGGGGACTGCAGAATCCAGCTCAGGTCTTCATGGCCAAAGATGGGTTGTGTACACGGCTAAACCAGTCACAACAGGAACAAATGAGGCAGTCTAATGGCCACAGGCTACTCATGATTCCCTCTTAGAAAGAACAGAGGTCTGCCTTCCTTGAGCACAGGGAGTGGTTGACACACACTCTAGAGACCTACCAGTGGGTAAAACTGAGATGGCTCCTGTTGCAAACACTAGCAGTAACAAAACTCTGGTAAAGTCCATGGTCACAAAATGCAACTTAGTTCCAGAAAGCTTCCAACGTATCTAGCATTCAGTGGGAATCTTCCCAGTGTGGATATTTGGATGAACAAGGTTCAACTTCTGGCTGATGGCTCCCTCATAAAGACTACTCTCAGAGCTTATCTTCTGGTGTGTTCTCTTGCATTGAAGGAGGGAGCACATTCTCTACACTCCTCTACTGTGAATTTTCTGATGCCGAATGAGGGTAGGCCTTTGGCTGAAGGCTTTTCCACATTCATTGCACTTATAGGGCCTATCTCGTTTGTGAACTTTCTGGTGCTGCCTCAGATTAGACCTTTGTCTGAAGGTTTTCCCACATTCAAGGCATTCATAAGGCCGCTCACCAGTGTGAAGTTTCCGATGGTTATTGAGGCTAGAGCTTTGGTTAAAGGATTTTCCACATTCAGAGCAATGATAAGGCCGCTCACCAGTGTGAAGTCTCCGATGGCTATTGAGGCTAGAGCTTTGGCTAAATGACTTCCCACATTCAGGGCACTGGTAAGGCCGTACACCAGTGTGAACTCTCTGATGTTTCATAAGGTCAAAGCTTCTGCTGAAGGCTTTCCCACATTCACTGCACCCATAAGGCCGTTCACCAGTGTGAACTATCTGATGTTGAATGAGACTGGCAATATGGCTAAAAAATTTCCCACGTTCATTGCATTTATAAGGTCTTTCTCCAGTGTGAATTCTCCAGTGTTTAATTAGGCTAGAGTTGCAGTTGAAGGATTTTCCACATTCACAGCACTCATGAGCACTTTTACCAGTATGAACCTTCTTATGATAAATGAGGTTGGAACGCTGGCTAAAGCATTTCCCACATTCATTACACTTATAAGGCTTTTCTCCAGTGTGAACCCTCTTATGTTGAATGAGATGAGAACTTTGACTAAAGGATTTCCCACATTCGCTGCACACATGAGGGCTTTCCCCAGTGTGAATCCTCTGATGTTTATTAAGACTGGAATGTTGGCTAAAGAATTTCCCACATTCACAGCACTCATAAGGCTTTCCTATACTGTGAGCTCTCTGGTGTTGCAAGAGGCCACCAGTGTGACTAAAGAATATTCCACATTTGCTGCACTCATAAGGCCTTTCTCCAGTGTGGGTCCTCTGGTGCTGAACAAATATGGGTTTGTCATTGAAAGTGTTCCCAAATTTGCTGCAATTATGGCTTTGTACTGTGTGAAAATCCCTCACACCTTTGGTGCCCTGCTGCAGCTCCTCCATACTAGGAGTGACCTGATGCTGCTGAAACCCAGATCTGGCCCCAAAGTCCTTCCTACCCTCCCTGAATGTGAAAGGTTTCTCAGATGTGTCATCTCTGCAGCGATTCACAAGTGAGGCTGACCTGTTAGACCTGGCTGCAACCTTCTGCGTTTTTTGTTGGTGGAGGTCTGCATTAAACTTGAGCTCTCGCTCATTTGCCTCATATATGTATGGTTTCTGACTGGGATGTGTTGTCTGGTGTTCAGCTAAGTGCAAAATGTCTTTCAAGTGTAGGTAGGTCACACATGTTGTAAGGGCAGTCCTTGTGGGTGGACAGAGCTGCCTTGGGATTGCTGTTCTGTGACACTCCTTCTATAGCAACACTATGCTCAGAAGGGGACTCCTCAACCTCCATTCCATGGCAAGCATCTGAAAGTAGAGAAATGCTGGTGAAGTTCATGTTAACTTTGATAGAAGAAAACAGCCCTGTCACAAATGCATGTGAAAGCCAGGAATGAGTCCATGGGATTGTTGGCCAAATAAGAGGCTGGAAGTCAGTGAAAGGAATGGTCTGCACTGCAGTACTGTGTCTGGCAAGGTCACAGAACAGAGAAGGCCTTACTAGGACCAAGGACAAAAAAATCGGGTACTGGGGAGACCAGGATAGCTCAGCGGTTTGGTGCTTGCCTTGTAATAGGTCTGGGGTTTGGTTCCTGGCCAAGGCCCGTATAACCCCATATGCTGAACTGTGGTGCAACTGGTAACCACATAGATGGCATGGTGATGAAGGTTCTTGCCTCCCATATGGGAGGCGCTGGTTCAGTTCCCACCACATGTGGCCCCACATTCCACCTGTGTGGAATGAAACTATGTCACAACTAGTGATGTACAACTATGGGGACTGCTCTGGGCTTGTCGCCCTTTTCTCTATCTCTCTCTCACACCATCTCTCAAAAAATAAATCTTGGGAAGCTGGGATGGCTCAGTGGGTTAAGCGCTCACTTTGCAGCCCCAGGGACCGAGGATCGAATCCTGGCCCCTGCCCATGTAGACCCATATGTTGAACTGGAGTGTGCCACCTGTGTGGAACAAAACCATATCAAAAATTGATGAGGTACAACTATGGAGACTGCTTTGGGCCCTCCCTCTTCTCTGTATCTTTTATCTCTGTATCTCTCTGTCAAAAACAATAAAATAAATCTTTAAAAAAAATAATGGGGTACAGTACTGGGAAGAAAAGCAGGGTCTTCCAACTCACTTCTCTACACAGACTTTTCAGCAAGACTGTGACTGCTGGTAACACATGAGATGAGCCCTAAGCAGAAGGGTATGTCTAACCTATAGAAAAATTCATTGCAACTGGGTAGCAGGTATTCAGGACTATTAAAAGGAATGTGTACATCTCATGAGATATAAGTACTGGCTCATGTTGGAGGGTGCCGCAAGGGAGCTGTGGAAAGAGTGAGATATGGAGACCAGAAGTGGGGCACAGCCAGGGACCCCAAGTCAGAGAAGAAATGACAAGTGGGCAATGTGTCAAGAATGGGAAAGGGGGAAAGCCGGGATGGGTTAAGTGCTCACTTTGCAGCCCCAGGGACGGAGGATCGAATCCCGGCCCCGGCCTGTGTGGCCCCACATGCTGAACTGGGGAGTGCCCCCAGTTTGGTTCTCACCGGGGTGAGACCCCAGCCCAGTTCCTGCCCTGTGCAGCCCTGCGCCCACCTGTGGAATGAAACTATGTGGAAAAACCAATGGTGTGCAACTATGGAGACTGCTCTGGGCCCTCCACCTGCTCTCTGTCTCTGTATCTCTCTCTCTCTCTCAAAAACAATAAAAATAAATCTTAAAAAAAAAAAAGGAATAGGAAAGGAAAGATAGAGTGGAGATGCAGTTACTGGCTTCGGCACCAAAACAAGGACAAACATGAGAAAAGTTGCAGGTATGATGTGAAGACTAGTGACAGCACATGCTCCCCTACCTCCCACTCACCAGAGCCAGGCCCTCCATATGCCCCTCTTGCCATGGCTGAATTCATGTCCACTCTGTCAGGCACCCAGGGCTCTGCCCCCATCTCCAGCTGGGCAACTACGTGGCACCTGAAAGATGTAAGTCCTAAGAAAAAGACCGGACAGGTAAGTGGTTAGCATTTGCCCAGGTGAACTATTCCACCAGAGACCATAGGAGAGAAAACAAATTATTACAAAGAGAACGGACAAGGAGGTCCTGGCAGGAACATCCAGTGGTCACAGCAAGTAGTAACCACACTGGTGCCTAGAGTTCCTGGCAGTCAGGCCATAGGAAATGTTAGCTAGAGGATAGGAGCAGGACAGAACTGTCACAGATCTGGGTGCTCAACCAGCAGGGAGTGGCCAAGTCAGACAGGGTCCCCTGGGCTGACTCCTCATTCCTAGTCTGTTACCCACAAGGCTTTGGGGCAGCTCAGACATAGGATGGGACCCTGCACAAAGCTCAGCCCTGGAACCCACAGCACATACGTCAAGCAAGTGAGAAAGGAGCCGTGATCTGGCCGTGGGAAGGAAAGTGCTGCCTCTTGGGAAAGGGACAGGAAGAGACAAGCTCAGGACACCAGGGTCGGGGTGAGGGCCTTACCCAGTGAGGCTATCAGTGCAAAGTTCTCCAGCATCACGTTACGGTACAGGAGTCTCTGAGCCTCATCGAGGAGTCCCCATTCCTCCTGGGAGAATTCAATGGTCACGTCCTCAAAGGTCACACAGTCCTGCCATGATGGGGACAGTTCATTCCATGATCAGCTTCTCTCCTCAGGACTCCCTGTCTGTCTCCTGCTAACCTAACCCTCCTCTCCAGTTCCCCATTTCAGAGTTCATCTCAGGTCCTGGTTCCAGGGGTGTGGCCTCACAAAACTGCTGGGTCAGCACACAGCACCAACAGGCAGGTGGGCAGAGAGGTGCCAGCTAAGCTCTGGGTCTGAAGTGTAGGGTCCAGTCCCCTCTTCTGTGGGCCCCCTCTCCTAGTGTTACCAATGTCATGCCTCCCAGATACAAACATGGGCTCAGTCTTCTCCCTTTACCTCCAGTACCAGGGCCCTGGGGCCAACAGCTTACACTCATTCCCTACTGCATATCACTTTCTGAACTGTACCTTCCTCAGACTTTGCACCTCACCACTAAATCTCCATTGTCACTATACCCTCTCCCCATCCCAGCCATCTCCATGAACTCCATCACTCTGCATGAAGCATCCAGAGAGTTCTTAGCAAACACAACCAGGATTATCCCATCTGCCCTGGACCTTCAGTGGCTTCCATTGCCCGGGGCAACAACCACTATTGATTTGGTGGCCTGTCCACCTGACCCTGTTCTCGGCTTCAATTGAAGCCACTCAGAACACACAACTATCAAACTCCCAGGATCCTCTACCTCTTCCCCGTTCCACATTCTGTGCCTTCATCAGTCACACTCACTCCAAGGCCAACTCCACTGGTCCTACCCTGACCCACCCTGGGTCTAGCGGCTCTCCCAGTTGACCCCATTTATCCCTGAGCTAATTTCCCAGCCTGACTGAAAACCCCCAGGCCCCATCAAATCACCACAAGAACGCAGAGGGAGGAATAAGCACCAACCCAGGCCTCGCTGTAATATTTCCATTATGACGAAGCCTCAGCACCTCTCCCATCTCTACACCCCCAGGAACATTTGGCCACCTGCCCGACCCCCTTTTACCTACATAGCACCCCCCTCCCCCCACAACTACTCTTCATCATCTGTCTATATGATGCTACCCAAGCCAACCATGGTTCCCAAACAAGATATCCTGTGCTCAGCTCTCAGGCCCCACCTTCCTTTATCCGCCTAATGTCACTGCCACTGGGACCTTAAGAGTCACCCTCCTAAATCGGACACACAGCTATACCCTTGTCCACACACCAGATGCCACATTTTGGATGTTTCTGTGGAATAAATGAAGACCAACCAAATGAGAAAAGCAAAGGCTATTTATTCTGCACTTGCTGTAGCAAAGGTCACTGTCTCTTATGTTTTGGCAGAAGGCAGGAGAGTGGGGAAGCCGTAGAGTGGGCAGAGGGAGGGCATCAGGAGGGCCCTGTTGGCACGAGGGTGCTGTCGGAAGGCTAACGAGAAGCAGAGTATCCTATGAGATTGGTTAGGGTGCATAATTGACTCTCTCTGGTTATGTCCTAAATTGGAAGAGGGAACAAAAATGAGAGAGGCTGTTGGTTATTAATCAACGCCTGGCCTGTTGGGGCCAGTGATTACAGAGGTTATTTATCTTTCCGGATTGTCACTACAGATAGCAATTAGACTTCCTGCAAGTCTGATTTACAGTAGGCTGGCTTGCTGGGCTGTTTATTATCGATAAAGAGGTTGGTTTCCTGGGCAGGTTGCTGGAGGCTGTGGGCCAAAGTTCTGTTTTTACATATATATGGTGTGTCCATCGCCCCTTTGTGTATTCAGTCTCTCCTCACTTTAACTACAGCTCCTCAGAACACCATAACCGTGTGTGTGGCTGCCCACTTGCCACCACCACTCAGGGGGTTCTAGAACATCAGAGCTCAACGTGGCTAACACCTAACTCCTGTTTTCCATGGAAAATTCCTTCTATGACCAACTTCCCCATTTCACGGGATGGCTCATCCATCCTTCCATCTAATAAAACTGAAAACCATGGAGTCACCGCTTCTCTTTATCACCCTCGACATCAACAAATCTGGTGGGCCTACTTTAAGAGAGGGACCAGAATACAATCACTTCTACCTGCAGCCACCTGCACTGCTCACCTGGACAACTGCAATACTCCGCCCACAGTCAGTCCCCACTCTGCGTCCATAGGCATAAGACCCGAGTCAGGTCACCTTCCTCCTCTGCTCTGAACCTTCTGTGGTTCCCAATACCCGCAGAATAGGGGCCCAGCTCCTCCGCCTGCCAGTCCAGAGACGGCTTGGGCTCACCTGCTCTCTGTACACGCCCAGCTCGGTCTCACAGCCAGGCATTTGCACATGCTGGTCCCTGTGCCTAGGAAACCCTTATCCCACTACGTTCCCAAAACGGACGCCGCTCTATACAAGCGCTCTGGATTCAGGAGCCTAGGCTGGGAGTGACTGGGAAAGGCGGGACGCCGCGGGCCACGCCCACCTTCTCTAGCCCGGCGCCGGGCTCCTGCGGGTGGGGGTCTGGGCGGCTCAGGGCCTGGCGCCCCCAATACTCACTTGCGCCGGGTCCCTCAGCGCCGCCGCCATCGAGGTGGGTGACCGAGGCTAGTGACCGAGATGGGTGTCACGGGCTCAACCTGCCACCCGACTGGCCTTGCCCTGGGCGAGGTGTGACCTGGGCTGGGGTCGCACTCAGAGCCCCAGCCTCCTGGTGGAAAAGGCTCAGAGGGCTTGGGGATCCCCCTCTGGGCCCGCGGGGCGCGCGCAGCCAGTCTAGGTCCCGGCTGTCACGGCTCATTGGAATGCGCGGAGGAGGGTCCTGACCTCACTGTCTTTCGCCACTCGGTCCCGAAGAGACGCCTGGGCCTCGCGCACAGCCCGGGCGCACAGCGGCCCGCGAAGCGACTGGCCGGCTGAGACGCAGGAAGCTCCGCGCCGCGGAGACACCGCTGTCCCGGGCTGTGATTGGTCCAGCCCCCGCCGGTGCCGCACCGGCACAGCCTCCGGGGTGGTGTGCGCTCCGTCCTGCGTGCAGCTGGTGCGGGTCGGGGGGCGAGACGGCCCGACGAGACCCAGCTGTCCGTGACAGTGGCCGAGCTGCAGCGCCAGCCTCTTAAAGGGGCCGCCTCCAGACTTCTGTGACCTCCTGGGGCAAGTCCCGCCCGCCCTCGCGGTCTATGAAAGACCCACTTCTGCCTGTGGGGCCCAGGCAATCCCCTTCACTGCTGGACTCGCAGGGACCTAGATTCCCATCGCAAATAAAGATAATACCTAATGTGCTAGCATTAGCTGTTGCTCTTATTCAGTGCTTCTCAAACCAGTAACTAACTTCAGGATTGTCTGGGAATTTATTGAAAATGCAAGTTTTGTGGGCAACAACCCAAAAGAGATCCAGAAATTCTGGTGGGGAGGCCCTGCCTTCTGTGTGTCAACAAGCGCTCCAGGGGACTGCAGTTTGAGAAAAGGGACTCATAAACCCAGTAAATAAAATAGGAAAAATAACACTACATATCTCATGGTAGATAACAGGGTCTCAGGCATAGTTCCTGCTTGATGCTTAGAGCTGTTGTTACTGTTGTCATCACAAGTTACAAAGGCTGCTGTGTGAGGAAAAGGCAGACACTTCCCTACAGGGTAATTAGGGATATTTGTCAAAATATAAAATACAATGACTCAATTTCAGCAAGTCTAGGTAATGTTGATCATTTTTACACAAAAGCACACCTTTTACCATTGGCTATTTTATTATTCAAAACACATCCTGAAGGAGAGTTTTATAAAGTACACATGGGCCTATTGCCCAAGGGGTGGATTTTTATAGGCTATGTGATTAAACATTGGAGAACACCAAATACTTTCAGTCATATGTGGACAGAGGAGTTGATATGGTTTCAAATTTGTGACATAAGATGACACATCTGTAATTCTCAGGTGTGAAAGAAAAAGCTATTCAAGACATTTGTTAAAGAATAAAGGG
>PVKE010013488.1:0-36502 GCA_004027555.1 Craseonycteris thonglongyai | reverse complement strand
GGGGGGAGTGGGCACCAGATATATGGGGTTGGAGGGGGACCTGATTCTGGGAGGTGGGCACATAATGCGATGCATGGGTGATGTGATGTAGACTTGTACATCGGGAAACTATCTAATTGTTACCAACCAATGTCACCCCATTAAATTTAACAATAAAATATAATAATAATCTCAAAACAAAACAAAACAAAATATGTGCTAGGAACCCAACGGAAGGTTGGGCTTTTGGGAGAGAGGGTCTCATTGACTCTGGCTGTGTGGAGAATAGACTTAGAGGGGCCATAGCTGGAATAGGAGGTACAATAAAGAGGTGCTACCATACCCAGAGAGGTGTGGTGCCCTGGAGAGAGAGCAGGAACAGCAAAGGGACTGATGAATGGTTGCATTTGGTGTCTGTTTTGAGAATTCAGAGGATTTATTATCGAATTGAGGGTATGAAAAAAACTCAGAATAGTGGCACAGTAAAGACAATGTCTGATTAAGAACTGCATTGTTGGTTACAAATTCTTCCATGTATCTCCTCCATATTATATTTGGGGAAAGGTAGGACCAGTAACAATGGTAGGTATTTTGAGTTGGGGAAGGCTGTTACAGACTCATGTGCATTTTTGTGAGAGCTCATATAGCCACTAATGTGCCTTATTAATTAGTAGGTGTTCATCCTAATTCTAGATAGAGTTCTCAAGAGAATTCAATCCAGGGCACCCAAGGATAATAAATGAGTCTGGTTGTAAATTGGGAATAAGTGGAGGGGGAAGAAGCTCACAGATAAAGCAAAGCAGAGCTGATTTAGAATGAAGGCTGTGATCAGGGGGGTCAGTAAGGAAAGACAAGAGACCCAAAGTGGTAAAGGAATTGGAAGTCACTCACAGGGCTGTAGCCTGAGGTGGAAAGGAGTGAGGAGTCAGTGGGTTTTTAAGTGCTCAGAAGTGCTAGTCTTCTAAATGTGGCATGTTCCCCAGCACACCTCCTTGCTCTACTGAGATAGGCTGACTGGGGAGCCACTTTTCCTTCCTGCCACTGCGTCTCCTCCCCAGAATAGGGGCATGTGCATGCGTGTGCACGGATGCATGTGAGTGCACACCTGTGTGCCTGTGCAGCTAGTTAAAGCCAACTAGATCTTGCCTCCCCTCGTGGCTTCCAAATGGCCTGGGTTGGACCAACACCATCCAAAGTTAACAGCCCTTCCTCCCTTTTTTCCTTTCTCTTTAGATGCATGTTTGTAAACAGTAAATTTCAAACCCAGGGGAGTAAGAATGGAGGGGTAGGGAGGATGTGAAATGGGCCTGAACCAGAGAGCATTTAAGAGGTGCAAGAATTAAGCTGACCATACGTACCATTTGAAACGGCACAGTACTGTTGTTTTCAGTCCCATATAAAACAGGGCATCTGGTCAGCCTAGCAAAAATGAAGTTGTTGCCTTGTCTTTAAAATGTTAACAGACTTAGTAAATTCTGATTAATATCTAAGGGGGGTGGGTGTGGGCACACATGCGTGCGTGTGTTTGCAGGACCAAGTTTACTAGAGAACTTTAGGATATTTTACCAAAATGAGTGAAAGCCACACATGATGTGCTTCAGGACTTGAAATGCATTTATTTATGCAGCATGTATGAGTTAGTTGGGGTTTTTTTGTTTGTTTGTTTGTTTGTTTTTATGATTAATGGTAAAATCCTCAATAAAAAAAATATTTAAGTTCCTCCAAAGGAAAAGAAACTTTACCTGACTGCATCACCTAGCAGCCTTGAGTCAAACAAGGAGACTGGAGCACCTTCTTTTCCTGTCCGGCTGTATTAGCTCTGCAGAGGGCCAGAGCCCCCATTTCTCAGATGGAAATCTCACAGTGACTCAGGCTGCGGTTTTCCCTGAGGCATCTGTGATTTACCTATCCCTACTGTGAGTACACACATATGCATGCTTTTGTTTGCCCATCAGAGAGATTCCCTCCCTCTAAGCTGGGTCAGTTTTCAGTTCTCTTTACAAAGCTCAGAATTTCAGGAATCCAAGCAGACTGTTGATAAAGGTGAGTAGCCCTCACAATTCCTGGATAAACAGAAAGTGTATTGTGAAGTAAGCAGAGCTGAGGGTGGTTTCAACCAAAACAGTGACGTTCACACTCAGGGGCTAAAATAAGGCTGAACACCCACCTGGAGCTAAGCCTGGGCTGTCACACCTGGACTGTTTGCTTACTGTGGTAGGTGTGTGTGTGTGTGTGTGTGTGTGTGTGTGTGTGTGTGTGTGTGTGCTTTCTAAAAGTTGCACAGCACTCACTATGAAATTCAGTTGCTTTTTAGCAGCCACTCTAAGTAGGATGATTCATAAGCCCTGGGCAGGCGCAGTACCCAGCCCCATCTCAGGAACACATGTGTTATTTCCGGCAAGATGTAGTCCGGAAACTCCTGGCAGACAATAGAAAAGCACAGGTGTTTTCAGCAGCAGTCCCCTCTTTCTCCCTTGAAAGTGTGATTGGCAACTTTCCCACAGCGGGAGAGGCGCTCTTGGTGCACAGGGTGTGAGTGTCATCTCAGGACTACAGCATTTGTTCTGATGCCTCTGGACCCATCTGTCTCAGAGGTGTCCCGTATAATTACACTTCAGTCCTTTGGAGACAGGGCCAGTCTCAGGACATTAGGGAGGTGACTTGTGTTTAGAGCTGTGGGCCGCTCTAAGGTTTCACTCCGGATTTTGGTAAAGCTGTTACAAAGAGAGTTGGTCTTTCCACCCTCGTATAATGAAGGCTGCTTTAGCTACTGTCCCTGAATTTTAACCGCTTGCCTGGAGAGAGACAATGGGATGCTTCCACACTTCTATTGCCAAATCTCTTATCTTCTGTGGAGATGCTGAAGATATAACAAGCTGTTTGTTATAGTACTTTGAGGACAGAGCTTACTAATGGCCTGAAAGAATTGATGTACCGGTAGCTGTCCATGCACCAACTTTGTTCTTTGGAAGTAGTTTATATGTAGAGTAACTGGAAGAATATTGTGAGTCCAGAAATATCCCCTCATATTTATGGAAATTTGATTTTTAATCAAGGATAAATCAGTTACCGAAACAATTTAATGAGGGGAAAGAAGCATCTTTTCAGCAAATGGTGTGAAAGAAATTGGATATCCACATGCAAAAGAAAGAAGTGAGAACCCTACCTCACACCATATGCAAAAAAAATTAACTCAAAGTTAACCAAAGATCTAAATGTACGAGCTAAAACTGTTAACACTCTTAAAAAATATTGGTGTAATTTTTCAGGATGTTGGAATAGGCAGTGGTTTCTTAACTATGATACTGAAAGCATAAGAAACAAAAGAAAAAGTAGATAATCTGGACATTGTCAAACTAAAAGCTTTGTGCTTCATAGGAAGACACCGTGAAGAAAATGAATACAACTCAGAGAACAGGAGAACATTTTTGTAAATCATTTATCTGATAAGGACTTTAATGCAGAATATATAAAGAACTAGTGGAATGCAACACTATAAAGTAACCCAATTAAAATAGACAAAGAATATTAATAGACATTTCACCAAAGAAGTTAAACAAATTATCAATAAACAGATGAAAAGATACTTGATATTTTTATCCATCAAAAAGAAAAGCAAATCTTAACCACAAAAAGATGTCACTACACTCTGCCTAGATGGGATATAATCAGAGAGACAGATGATAACTAGTGCTGGCAAAAGTGCAAAGAAACTGGAGACCTTGTTCACTGCTGCTATGAATGTAAAATGGTACAAGCACATTAGAAAAACAGTCTGGCAGTTCCTCAAACAATTAATCACAGAGTTGCCATATGACCAGCAATTCCACTCCTAACTACGGTATATACACAAGAGAAATGAAAACTTATGATCACCAAAAATCTGTCCCTGCATTTCATGGCAGCATTATTCATAATAGCCAATAAGTAGAAACAAATGTCCATCAAACTGACGAATAGATAAATATAGTGCGTACATACAGTGGAATATTATTTGGCAATAAAAATAAATGAAATACTGATACATGCTACAACAAGGATGGCCCTTGAAAACATTATGCTAAGAAATCATATTATATGAGTCCTTTATATGAAATGTTCTGAACAGGCAGCTCCCTAGAGACAGAACATACATTAGTGGTTGGAGTATTGTGGGAAAATGAGGAGTAATGCTAACAGGTACAGAGGTTCTTATTGGGATGATGAAAATATTCTAAAATGGATTCTACAACTCTGTGAATAAACTAAAAATGCTCAGATACACACTTTAAATGGGTGAATTATATGCTATGGGAATTATAGGTCAATTAAGATGATATAATAAAACAACCTTAAAACATAGATTGGTAAAGAGGATACAACATGTCATTAATTGTAGGATTTCATTGTATTTTTTATTCTCTCTTCTTGGCCTTCACTTGCTTTCATAGCTGTTTGTTAGAGAAAAAAATATATGGGGAAAAAAAAAAGATTGCAACTCATGGTGTGGAAGCCATAGCGTTTGTGAGAAAAATGTAGAGCAGGAGTGTCCAACCTCTTGGCTTCCCTGGGTCACATTAGAAGAATAATTGTTTGGGGCCACACATAAACTACACTAACGATAGCTAATGAGCTAAAACAAAAACAAAACAAAAAAACACAAAAAATTTCATAATGTTTTAAGAAAGTTTACAAATTTGTGTTGGGCCGCATTCAAAGCTGCCTTGGGCCACATGGAATCTGTGGGTTGTGGGTTGGGCAAGCTTGATAGAGATGATTGCAATACAGTATTTCAACTTATGATTTACCACTTGTCCATGTTTCAGACTTACTTCTTAAGTCTGCACCTATTACCACATACTAGCTATTATCTCTCTGTAGAGATGGAAGTTCTTTGGAACTTTTAATAAAATGCCCTCAGTTTCTTGGCCAAACCTGTTGACTGAAAATCAAGTATAGTTTACTTTTCACCAAACTCACCTCCCACAAATTACGTATGAAAAGTAGAAGAAAGGAGAGAGACAGTAGACATGCTGTTTTCTCTTACTTGATGGCAAAGGAAAGTATTTTAAAGTAAGAAACATCAGTGGAGGGAAGAGGAAATCAATGACGGGGTAAAATACAGAGTCCAGCAGAAGTAACGCCCTTTTTTAATTAGAAAAGTTTGCTTGAGTGTGATATTGTTATGTTACAGAATTACGTGCTTATGCTTTTGTAATAAAAGAGATGGTATAGCTTCCCAGCTCATACAAAGGGGGCATTACTTCTGCCGGATCCTGTATATTCCGAGCAGGCGTCCTCAAACTTTTTAAACAGGGGGCCAGTTCACTGTCCCTCAGCATGTCCACGCATGCGCACTGTGGGTCCGAGACGAGTTGGCTGCTAAGCAGGACAGGCAGCGTTGGCAAAAACACCCAGCGGGCCGGATAAATGTTTTCGGTGGGCCACATGTGGCCTGCGGGCCGTAGTTTGTGGACCCCTGATCCTTCTCCAAGCTGGCTTCGGAGAAGAGCACAAGCACAGAGAATGTGGCAGGGTTACCTGGTGGGATGTATGCTGGGATGTCCATCTACTCCTGCCTGGACGAGGGCACCTGATCTTGGCTACTCAGTTGTCACCCGTGAACCCACGCTGCCTCATCTGCAAACCCAGGAATCACAAGCCTTTTCCAACGCTAAAAGGCTATGATTTCATAATCTGATCTAAAGTTCTCCTAAATGATCAATACTAAATGAGCATATAGCTAGATCAATTTATAGTGGAATGAATATCTTAACCAATGTTTTGATTAATGAATAGGTGTTATCGTAGGAAAAGCAACTTCATGACTTTTCACAGGCCTCTGGAGCTATAACCGATTAGCAACGCATTATAAGTGAATGATTCAAATAGAAGGAGTATATTACTTTTGCAATCCACAAAAAGATGAGCATGTTGTTAATTTCCAAACTTAGGTTAAAAACACTGACTGCCAAATTCCACACACTTGATTGACTAGTGAAATGTTAAATATTTTGATCATTAGATGACATAAATTCAATCTGAACCAAGTTTGAAGTGGTTACTGTTTTTGTTTTTTACGTTTTTTAAACCAGGGTGTAATTTACATGGAGCAAAATACACAATTTTAAGAGAACAATTCAATGAGTTTTGACAATTGCATATATCCATGCAACCCACACCTCTATCAAAATATGAAATATTCCCATCCCCACAAAATGATTCTTCATGGCCCCTCCCAGTCAGCCCCCACCCGGAGACACACACTCTTCTGATTTCTTTCACCACCCATTACTTTGGGTTTATCAGTAGTTTTTTTGCAGGTTGGACTTTCTGGAAAGAGACAAAGATTAATATGCAGGGCATTTACTAAGGAGGCCTCTTGGGATTTGCACCTTTGGAAGGGAGGGGAAAGAATCAGCATTGAGCAGCAGGAGAAGTGGAGTTGGGAGGCAGCCCCAAGTCCAGCCTCAGCTGATCCCCATGGGAGCTCTCAGCACAGCTGTCAGGGCATGGGTGGTTCAGTGGTAGAGTTCTCGTCTGCCAGTGCAGCACTGGAGCTGCACAGCATGTCAGAGTATCTCAGGCTGTGGCAAGATCTGCCCACCCCATGTTGCTTGGATGTGGGCCGCGTCCCCAGGAAGGCATTGGACAAGGATGTCTGTTTCAGTCAAGGAAATCTCCCCTCAAAGGGCTGACAGTTAGGGGCTACCTTCCAGCAGCACTCTTGGCAGAATGGGAATCTGTCCTGCATTTCACAGGGGGTTCTGGGAGGCATGTCACAATGTGTCATCGCTGAGCAATAGTTCATTGATGGATATCATACAATATAGTTATCTACCTCCTGTTGATGGGAATTTGACTGTTTCAGTTTGGGGCTATTATGGGTAAAGTTGCTATGAACGTTCTTGAACAAGTCTTTTTATGGATATATGTTTTCAGTTCTCTCGGATAAATGCCTAGAAGTAGAATTTCTGAGTCTTTGGATAGGTGTATATTTAACTTTATAGAAACTGCCAGACCAAATTTCCAAATTTCAAATTATCATTGTACACTCCCTCCAACAGTGAATGAAAGTCCCAGTTGCTATATGTTCTCACTCACACTTGGTGGCCAGGCTTTTTAATTATTGGAAAGACTGGAAAAGTGTCCCTACCACTTGGATGGGAATGTCAGAAGGGATTTCTGCTTGGGTTGAAGATTGGACTAGACATATTCTGCATTTATGACATAGAAGAAGCACAATTTCGTATAGCAAAAATCACATTTAAATTGTTAATTTCAAGTAAGTCCTTTGTTATTTCAGAGGTATACTGACATATCCAAATTCATTTCAAAATTAGTTTGAGTTTTTGAAGTTCAGGTTAAACTTAAGTGTGAACTTAAAATTTCATCTGAAATTGACTGTCTTTAACAATAATTTTCTGTTTGAAAATGAATTACGGTACTCTGGTTCTTTTTCCTAACAAGTTCTTTCAAGAAAGTATATTTAAATAATGTGCTTTCATAGTAGTTAAATTTTGGGATGCTGGGACAGCTTATTTGTTGAGCACTTGCCTTGCAATCACGAGGTTTGAGGCTCAATTCCTGGCCCCAACCCTTGCAAAACCATATGTTAAGCTGCAGCACAACTGGTAACTTCTGGGATAACGGTGAAGGTTCTCACCTCCCATGCGGAAGGTCCCCAGTTTTCCCACCTCGAGCTGCCCCATATCCGCCTGTGTGGAATGAAACTATGTCACAACTAATGATGTACAACTATGGAGATTGCTCTGAGTGCTTTCTCCTTCTCTTCCTCTCTCTGTCTCTCTCTCTCTCCTCTCTCTCTCTCTTTCTCTCGCTTACCTTCTCTCAATGAAAAATAAATCTTAAAAAAAAAAATAGCTAAAAGCTGCTGATCAGTTACTCCTGACGAGGCTATGTGCTAATCATGTCACATATATTAGTAACATCAGTCTATTCTTAGAAGTGATTCAGGTAGATACTATTATTATCACCCCCAACCTACAAACAAGGAAATGATAGGGAAAGATGGAGTGCATTCATTCATTCAACAAATACTTATTGACTGTCACCAACATCCAATCTTCTCCTCATGGAGCTTATTCTCCAGTAGTAGGGGAGATGGATGGAAAGATGATTGATTGATGATAGATGATTGATAGATAGATAGATAGATAGATAGATAGATAGATAGATAGATATAGATAGATGATAGATACTATGAATAGTTTCACTTTTTGGCTTTCAGTCTATGTTTTTTAAAAATGTGTAATACTAACTAGGAAGTTAGAATGATATAATGTATACAAACCACATTATGCTGGATTATACTATACAGTAAGCATCTATAGCTGGATGCCTAAGAGTTGCAGATATGGGTCCAGCTAATTGTTTGAGGATCAGGAACAGATCACAAATCACAGTGCTTGCGGCTTAGACTCACACTTTGGACTCTAACCAATTTAAGAGACTTCCTAAAAATTGCTTCTGCAATTCAGATGTGCTGGGTGGGGGTGGACAGTTCAGCTATGCCAGTATAATATTTTGAATGAAATATGATATAGCTTCAGAAAAGCCACATGTTTTGATATTTCATTTGAAAACAAAGCAAAAATTATCACCTTCAAATCATAGAATCAAGCAGGAAATTTATATTAATAGTGACTTATTAATAAATGTAGCTGAATATTGTATTCAGCACTAGTCTACAGAAACAAACACTGCATGTGTTACTGTTTACAAATATATACTATGTATACACACCTACAAAGAAGAAATCAAATAATCTGAAGAAACATTGAAATCTTTGAGGCTTTATGTGGATTTTGGAACATTTATGACAAAGCAAAATCCACAGCATTTTCTCCTGCTAAATAGACAAATAGTATAACAATATTCTTTTTAAAGTATAATAATACTCTTTTTAAAGTATAACAAATATTTAGTGTAAAGATTATTTCTGGGGGAAGCCAGGATGGCTCAGTGGGTTAAGCACTCACTTTGCAGCCCCAGAGACCGAAGATCGAATCCTGGCCCCGGCCTGTGCGGGCTGTATGCTGAACTGGGCAGTGCCCCCAGTTTAGTTCTCACCCAGGCAAGACCCCGGCCCGGTTCCTGCCCTGTACAGCCCCGCGCCCACCTGTGGAATGAAACTATGTGGAAAAACCAATGATGTGCAACTATGGAGACTGTTCTGGGACCTCCCTCTTCTCTGTCTCTGTCTCTGTCTCTGTATCTCTCTCTATGTCAAAAACAATAATAAATAAATAAATAAATAAATAAATAAATAAATAAAAGATTACTTCTAATATAGTGGGCCTCTCTGTAATTTGTAAAAATTTCCCTGTGCCTTCTTATAATTGGAACTCCTCTGCATAGAGAAGTTGGGGAATGAAAATCTTTTAGTAAAAGAACCGCATTGCTTTGGAGAGTGATGTGTAGATTTAAAGTGGCAGGCAGTATTCCAAGCGCATTTTGTACTCATATATCTATTTCTTAATTGTGTGATTATGTGTTTTTCTCCCTGAGTAAGTCTTATTTTCATGAAAGATTAAATCTGAACAACTGCAAGTTGTCTTACCCACCTTTTTGACTCCCATCTTGATCACTTCCCTTCTGGGCTACTATCTTTATCGCCTATTTGGAGAATGTATCTACTTTCCTTAATTGAGAAGTAACCGCAGTTCTGGAAATCTGTTTTATATTATAAGTCCTCTTCAATACATACAACTTTCTGTAGAGGGTTGTTTTACTTGGAGGTATGTCTTAGACTCAGATTTAAGTTCTACTAAAACTAAGTATGTTTTTTAGGAACAAACCTTAGAGCTTCTTTTTTTTTTCCTTCCTGTTTTAAAATACCAGAAGCACAAAAGTTAAGAACAGTTGAAGTTATGCCTGTTAAATATGAGAAACTACAGACTTTGCTTGTGATTCCCTTATGGTACCATTTGAAGTTATAAACTTACCACTATACTACAAATATTAATAAAAAACAAATATTACAGGGGATATTTACTTTAAAGGAAACAAAAGTAAGAAAGCAGTAGATTGGAGTTCTTCATCTGTTTTTAGTTATAGAATGCTGAGCTATTTAATGATGGAAGTGGTTTAAATAACACTAAAAATGCATCTCTATTTTTCCCTGATTGCAAAGTAAGTTTTAAATTCTCCTTCCTATCCACCAGTGATGTTTCAGTTCTTATAACTACCAGCCAGTTCTAGTCTTCATCTTCAGTTGTCTTCACCTACATTCCAATTACTATTTCCATTCAAAAATGCAGAGTATTCTCTTAATTTATCAAGTCAATCCCTGCTTGCACGTGGGTGATTGAAGATGCTGAACATACCAAAGCAGTGAAACCATGTCACAACTGATGATGTAGGACTGTGGAGACTGCTCTGAGCCCTTCCCCCATCTCTCTCTCTCTCTCTTTCACCTTCTCTCAAAACAATAAAAATAAATCTTTAAAACAAATTTATTGAGATCTCTCTTATGACCCAGTATTTACTCAGTGTTTACTTGCTATTTCTTGAGTACAGGTCTCTATATATGTCTGTTACATCAAGCTTTTCAATTGGATTACCCAAATCTATAACCTTAAAAACAGTTTGTATGCTTGATCTTATTACTTTGATGCTATGTTGAAAATTTGTCTCTCTCTCTCTCTCTCTCTCTCTCTCTCTCTCTCTCTCTCTCTATATATATATATATATATATATATATATATATATAAATGTTTGTTTGTTTGTTTTGTTGTTTGTTTTGTTGTTTTTTTGTTTCAAGGTTCTGGTGGTGGTATATACCTGTTGATAATTTGTGCATCCATCTTCTTGTCAGATTATTATTTTTATGATTATGTAATAAGTTCCCCTATGCTATTAATTATTTTGATTTTAATTAATCTATTATTGATATTGATATACCAGTTTTCTTTTGGTATTTTTTATATGTATTTTTCATACTTTTATTTTCAACTTCAGCTATATAGTTGTATCTCCTAAAATTGGCACATAGACAGATGTATTGTATTTCCACTCTCTCCAATCTTTAGTCTCTTGTCATTAGGTAAGACTCTCCCTTACATATTTATTGCAATTACTAAGTTGGACTTACATTCACCATCTTAATTTGTGTCATTTTTTTAGCATTCTCTTTTTTAATTTTTGTTCTCATTTTATTTCTTCATTAGTTGAATTAATGAAACCTTTTTTTAATCCCTCTTTCTTTTAATTACTAATTTGGATGCTTATTGATGGGTTTTTCTTATTTGAAACAATAAATATTTCTAACAAAGTAAAAATATTCTAGTTCTCTTTCTGATTAAAATTAAAAACTTAACATATTAAAAATTCACTATTTCTGCATTTTACACAGCCAATAGTTTATTTAATTCACTATCATTTCATCCATTTCTGTGCTTTCTGTTTTTTCTTGTGTCCCACCATTAATCTGGGCTCATTTTCTTCCTTACCAAGGATTATTGTATAGACTTTCCTTTAGTGATTTTTTTCACTTTTAGTGAGTGATTTAGTAAATAATTATTTAACTGGATATGGAATTGTAAGTTGACAGTTATTTCTCCATAATACCAAGCAAATATAATTCTTTTGTGTTCTTGGATTTACTGTGATTCCTTAGAGTAGCATCTGTTTTTACTATCTACTTTCTTGATTTTCTGTATATTCTTAATATGCAATTTCACTAGAATGTGCCTAGGTATAAATTGATTTTTTTATTCCCTCATGACACATAGGATTGTTTTTATTCTCTAGTTGGATGTCTATGAAACTACTCAACATTGACCTTTTAATTTTTTACTCTAAACCCTATCTACTCACTGGTCCCAGTTTTAACTAATGGTGACTCCATCCTTCTAATTGCTTACCGGTAGATAAAAATTTGAAGTCATCCTTGCATTGCTTCAACTCTTTTCTCCCACTCCCAGATTCAACCCGTAAAGAAACTTGACTCATTTTAAAATGTATCCAGAATTCAGGTACATTTTACCAGTCTACAACTGCCAACTTGGTCTAAGTCTCTGTCATTTCTAGCCTGGAATGTTCCTGTTGCCTCTCCTGATCTGTCTGCTTCCAACTTTTTCTCTAGTCTCCTCTCAGAAGTCATAGTGATCTGAAAATATAAGTCATATAATGCCATTCCTTTGTTTAAAACTGTCTTTGCCTTCCCCATTTCACTTGTAGTAAAAGTCAAACTCCTTATGGTCAACTATAAACCCTAGATGGTTTATAATTCCCTTCTCAACTTTCCCTGCCATACTCAATTCCAAACACATTGGCCTCTTACAGGTCTTTGAACACACAGCATGTTCCTATCTTTGTGTTACTGGTCTTTCTGCTTGGAACACTATTCCCTCAGGTAGCCACATGGCTAACTCTATCTGTCACCTCCTTCAAGTTTGGGCTCAAATATCACCTTTTCAGCGAGGATTACTTTGACCATCACACACCCATCCAGTCTCTCTATCATACATATAATATAATATAGATCCTACATATTTACATAGAATAACAATACAGTAATATACAGTTATAACCCAAATGACCTTTAATTGGCAAATGGATAAACAAATTTTGGGATAGCCATACAATGGAACACTATTCAGAACAAAAGGGAAAAACACTGATGTATACATGGATGAATATCAAAAACATTAAGTGAAAGAAGCCAGATTTAAAAAAAACAAAAAAACAAACAAAAAACCCCCTGCGTATAGTGTTATTCTATTTACATGACATTTTAGAAAAGTCAAAATTATAGGGATGAAAAGAAGGTTAGTCATTGCCTGATGCTGGGGGTGGGATAGGGATTAACCACAGAAGGATGTAATGGAGATCTCTAGAGGTCTCAGGCTTCTAAAACTTGATTGTGGTGGTGGGTGTACTACATATTTACCCAAATTCATTGAACTGTTTACTGAAAATCAGTAGATTCTGGGTTTTTTTAATTCTTTCTCAAAAAGCTGTAAGCAATAAATAAACACACACAGTGAATAAATGCTAGCAGCATACTACCAGGATTTACTCTTTCTTTGATTTAGGAAGTGCTTCCTGATTTTGAGGCATCTTTGGAAAGAGTGACTGACTCTGTATTGGAGAAATGTGGATTTAGCAATTAATAAAATTCAGAGCCTTTCCTCTAGCAGCCCGTTGTTCATCCTTAACTCTTGGTGGAACAAAACCTCTGCCATTCTTATAATCATTTACTTGTGAGCTGTAACACCCAACCTCCACCATATACAGTGAGCACCCCTTTTTCATGGTTTCCCTTTTCACAATTTCAGTTACCCACAGTCAACTATAGTCTGAAGATATTAAGTGGAAAATTCCAGATATAAACAATTGAGAAGTTTTATTAATACACTGCTGCCATTCTGATTAACGTTAGGAAATCTTGAATTGTCCCACTCTGTCCCCAGTTGGTCTCACCCAGAACACGAATCATCCCTTTATTCAATGTATCCAGGTTGTGAGCGCTCCCTGCCTATTCATTACCTCATAGCCCTTTTGATTATCAGATTGACGGTAGTGGAACTTGAACATAGTGTTTGTGTTCATACTTAACAATGGCTCCAAAGTGATTCACATAACTTTTATAACAGTATATTGTTATAATGGTTCTATTTTATTATTAGTTTTTGTTGTTAATCCCTTACTGTGCCTAATTTATAAATTAAATTTATTATAGGTAAGTATATATAAGGAAAAAATAACATAGTATATAGAAGGTCTGGTACTACCTGTGGTTTCAGGTGTCCACTGGAGGTCTTGAAACATATCCCCCTTGGATAAGATAGGACTACTGTCTATACACTGAACCCCATGACGTCAGGTCTGTACCTCACTTATCCTCATGTCTGTACACTAGAGGTGCTGGGCCCATGGGAGGTCCCCCATGAATTCTGGTTGAATGGCTAGGTGATTATTAATAGAATGGCACATAAAAAGAAATTTATAGTTATTGCCGACTTTATACTCTTTCTATGGACTTTACATATCATTACCAAAATCATACACATATTCTTAGATGGACTTTTTTTCCATCCAAACTTCAAGTTGCTATAATTAAGGTGGTAACATAAATTTTTATTTGTTTATTTACCAAATATGGATTTGGTGCCCTCTCTGTGCCTGGCATTTTATTACAGTCTAGGGATGGATGGGATGGTTAATAAAACAGTGATTTGGACCTTACTCACAGCAATTATTTTCTGTAAATTGGGCAGTAATTATTAAAAATTGTCATTGAGGATCGTTCTATAGATTTGGGGGGGGAGGGGTCAGTAAATGAAAGATTATTAATTGTATAACAGTTGTCAGAGCTTTATATCCTGTGAATGAGTAATTTGTTTTTCTTATGAAATGAAGTGCGGCAAATTGCACACTTTTTCGCCTGCGGTGGGGGAAAGTTTTTGGAAAAGGGAATCCAGTACTATGGCCCCAGGTCTTTATTTACAGAGTAAATCTTCCAGCAGTCCAGCCCAGTCACTAAATAAGCTCACGTGAAACACACCACACCCTCTGCCCAAAGGCAGGGGGCAAGGTATTGGGTTAATCCCTTCAGCTTGAGCAAGCAGTAGAAGGAAAACTCAGGAAATAAATCATATAAAAATATGAAAACAATAGAAAAGGAAAGCCTGTCTTACAGGTTTGTTTCCTGTTCTAACACTTGTGGAATGTGGTTTTCTCGCCTCCTGGTGCTTAATATAGCTAGAATGTCCAAAGTTGTAATTTTTTTCTTAACCAAAGTTCTCCTTTGTCTGTTTATATTAATCGTGTTAAAATTAAAATCTCTCTGAACTGCCAAAATTAAAAAAAATAGGAAATACTTGGTTGCAATTGCTAATGAATGATATTTTTTAAAGTGAACACTTGTTACATATATAGAATTGCAACTGAAATTATAAGATATAATAAAACTTCTATTTGCTTTTAGCAGTTATATTATTCTAAGTAAACTGCCTCTACATGAAATGTAGCCAAGTTTTAAGATAATACAAAGTTGTTGTTGTTTTTAAATAGCAGATATTAGGTAAAGAAAACCAACAACACTTAAAAAGATTTACACATCAGTTTTTAGCTTTTGGATTGTATATTCTTATATGTGGTTATTAGAACCTTTTGTGTTATTATATATTTATATACATAATAAAATAGCCTTCTAAGTTTAAAAATTGCTTTCTAGCACCTCCATCTGAGCAAGGGAGAAAAGATAATGTCTCACATTTTAATAAATCTGATAATGGCAGGTAGAAAGAAAATACAGTAATGGGCTAAAATGATACTCTGGGTGATCTGTGAATGTCTGTTGTTTCTTCCGGCCATTGTATCTGAAAACAAACATTTTTTTTAAAACCCTATTTGATAAACTATTGAGTTTTAATTACTTAGCTTCATTTCCTTTCCACTAGGACTCCAATTTCTTTTACTTAGGAGAATTTGCTGGATCTTCATGGCTAAGTTCGGGACTAAGGGTGCCGAGTAAGAGAGCCTTCATCTACTTGTATCTGTCCACCAGTGGCCACTGCTGGCATCCACCATAGGGGCAGAGCAAACACCCAGGATGCATATTCATGGCACTTGTGTTCTCAGGAAGGAAGATCTCGCTCTCTTTCCCACTCCAGGCTTAGATTTGGCCCCTTGGAAAAGGTTGGCAGTGATACAGGATTTAGTAGTGGTGACTGTAATAGTTGTAAACCATCTTTTTAACCACCAAATTATATGTCTACAATTTGGACGTTGACCTTGTCGAGAAGGAGTTTTCCACAAAACAGATGCCAAAATGTAGGTTTCTGTCTACTTTTAACTTTTATCTAATCGATATAGTGATTTTCACTTGTATGAGGAGTGCAGGTGTAACTTTGGGTCCCCCGAATTGGTGAGTTTAATAACTCCTACATCAGATTAGACAGTGAAATCTGTGTTATAGGGTAGAATGCTTGAAAATCTTAGTAAGCACAGCCTTTTGTCCAAAGGCAAACAATTTTCAGGAAGGGGAAATTCTACTTAACTAATCCACTCAATCTAATTTATTTCCAGAATTAAATTTATAATTCACTGAAGATCTTTGAGCGACTGAAAAAATATTTAGACTAAATAGTGGGAAAATCAGTTGATAACGTCATTCTGTATTTTTAGGAAGATTTAATACAGGTGATTCCTCATATTCAGTCGCAGTATGATTTGGTGGCAGCATATTATAAGATGAAAGTCATGGCATACTGAAGTCAACTCCTATGGGCCAGCGTTAAATGTCCAGGAATTTTGCAAACCAGTTGATGTAAATTTTTCAAGTCAATGAACTTCTTGTTGAATTGGCCACTGTAGGAGTATTTATACCATGGAAACTGGCAAACACTACAAATCACAAATCAGTTTTGCCACCTATCCCCAAACAAAACTGGTTAAACATTTTAGCCGGATACCCCTAGATAAGAGATTGGTGTAGAAATATAGACCAAAGAACAGGACCAATGGGACAAAAATGCCAAAGAATCATAGGTAGCTATTAGCTCTAGACTTATAGATAGCTATTGGCACTAATCTTGTTTAGCATTTTTATAAATTCCCTGGAAAGAGGTAATAGAGCAATATTCGTATTTTTCAGATGACATTAAACATTCCCACAGTTTAAACTATAGACCCATAGGATGAACACCCAGAACTCTTAGAAAACTGAATTGGCTAAATTATAGTAGATGAGCTCTAATAAGGCAAGAATAAGGCAAACAGGGGGAAATTTATGTTAAAATACTCTTGTTACATGATAAATCCTAACTTTTGTGTTATGACCTAGACATGAAATTTAAAGGTTTCTATAGTCTTTTTCTGTGCTCCTTAGTAGCATTTGTTAACTGCTAAAAAGGCTCCTTCAACGCCAAGCCCCATCTGAGGCTCTGGATATCAAATAGAATAACTGTCCCACCCTTATAAAGCAAGCTTAGTGCACGCTTCCTGCAGCTTTAGCTGACATGCTTCACGGGTAATGTAATGGAACTGGACAAGTTTCAGAGAAAGGTGCGTAACCCGATCGGGGGATTATAAGAGTCCCAGATGAGGCTAAGATTATAGTAACTAGCAAATCATGAAAGGTTTTGAATAAGGTAAATATAGATGGATTTAGTGAACCCTGAAAAACTAGAACGATATAGACTACTTCTTTGATGTTTGAAATAAGAATTTGTAGAACAGATAAGACACATGATCTTCCTCAAGGAAAAGAAGTAATGATAACAAAAATATTGTACCTCAAAGTTTAACCTTTGTCATCCTTTAAAAATCATTAAATTTATGTATTTTAATGTGCAAAATTTAATATGTGTTTCCTATGATCAGTGACCTCCATTATTAATTAAGCTCTATCAATGGAAGAATGAGAAGTTCCCTCCTCTCAATTTAGGTTGAGAACACTTAACCGGGGCTTCTTGTTGCTGTTGTTGTTGTTGTTGTTGTTGTTGTTGTTTTAAGGCAGCCTAAATCAAAGAAATGGAATAAAACATTACAATTGTTTACTTTCACTGCTGAACTCTCCAGCTGGAATGTGTTCCCACACACAACATTTTTGCTTCTTAAGGAAATTTAGTTAGGATTCATTTCAGTGTTCTAATTAGAACTCACATCATGGTTAATTCTCAATTTTATTTTTTTAAAAAGCAGGGTTTCTTAAGAGTGAATTTGGCAAAGGGGAGTAGATAATTAATGGATCACACTATTCTAGGGGAAAAACATCTTTCCCAAAACCCAGGGTGGTCTACTTAGGTGTTGAAAAATAGGGCAACTTAACTAAGAAGAAACAGACAAACAAATATCTTTCAAAAGTAAAGTAGCTAACACAAACTTTAGGAAAAAATGATTTTCATGTTCGAAGGATTAAATAACAGATTATTTTATGAAATCTACAGATTGTATAGCTTTTTCTAGTTTTGAGGTTAATATTTAGGAAAACCTAGAAAGTGAAAACTGGGGCAAATGACCTAAATATACTGTACTTTTTTTTTTTACCTTTTAATAAAATATATACATTCAGAAAAGTATACAAATCATACTATACGGATCACATAAAGTGAATACATATGTAACCACCATCCAGTCTAATGCCATATACACATATATGTGTATGTGTGTATGGTTTAGATTACTCATCGTACTAATCATCGATTATAAATACCAAGAGTATTTATTTATATTCATATTTTAAAGAGATTTAATAGGAATTTAATTCAACTTTTAGGGAATGTTTACTTCTAAAATAAATTACTGTTTTGTTGTTTTCGCCTTTTGTATATTTTAAAACCTTTACCACATGGCCTCATAGTCCTCACAGTGATTCTTTTATAATATAGGAGGTGAGCATCCTAGAATTTTGGCTGCTGAAGAGCGAAGTGTACACTTCATTGATCTCAGACATAGGCCCGTCATTCAGATTTATTGTCCAACCTGACAGAGGCCACCCATGTCTTGTGTGTTTTAATTCTTTATGTTCAAAGGAAGATCATTTTTGAAACAAGAGAAAACGCACGCATAAAAGACACCTAACTGTGCTGCAATACTGCAAGCACAATTCAACATAACATGTTTGCACATACAAATGGCATACAAATGCAATGTGGTTTCTGGCACTGTCACTTACTGCTAAGTGACTGGACATATTAAAGTCTTTGAGTGAGCCTTTTCATTTGTAAAATGGGGTAGTACATCTGAAAGGATTATTGGGAAGATTTTGTTTTTATAAGATTAATTAAATGAATGAATTTGATGCACTTCAGCTCAATATGTGCAATGGGAGGAAGGAACTACCCTTTAAAGAAACAAATTTTCTTAAATTAAGTACCGTGACTAAGTACTTTAATTCCCTTTCTTCCAGCCCTAAAGGATCATTTGACATTGAACTTTTAAGTTAAAAGGGAATCGCCTGAACTCTCCATTACTGTGGGGGACGGCGGTGGGGGATGTGCCAGCCTCGCCGCCCCCGTGGGCATGGCAGGACTAGCTGGGGCCTACCCCTTCCCCACTTCTTCGCCCCCCACTTCCCCCTCCTCTCCTCCCTCTCGCCCTCTCCCCCTCACTCCTCCTCCGTGACCCCTGACCCCAGCTAATCTGCATAGAGGAATGACAGGCATCCGCTGGGCAGGATCCGCCGCGCCGGCTGCGGCCGGCCGGGCTGGGAAGACCCGCGCTGGGGCGGTGAGGGCACCCGACGGGCAGCTCCGCACCGATCGGGAAATGAGCGCCTGGAAATCGGTCTGCGAGCGGACCCATGATCGCCGGACCAGAAGAGCCGCGTGATCGCCGGCCCTGGCCCTGCGACCCTCGACATGGGCCAGACCTCGGTGTCTACGCTGTCCCCGCAGCCCAGCAGCGGTGAGTCCGGGGCTCGCGCGGGGCTTTGCTCGGGGCCGGCCGCTGGGACGGGCGAGGGCTCCGCCGCTAGGCAGGGCTCTGCCCGCACCCGCCAAGTCCCCCGGAGAAACTCGAGAGGGAGCGCTCCCCCAAACTCTTTGTCGTGGAAAAAAGTGGAATGTCTTTTGGGATCCTGCCGATTTTGCCTTAAAGGCACAGGGTCTGTTTTCGGTACACGATGCCTCTCGTCGATCTTTATCCGAACGATTCTGAGCCCGAAATGTACCAGAAACGCCATCGGCTTATTGCTGTGTTTTCAAGCGCGAAACCTAGAGAACAGGTTTTTGGGGGGTTTTTGGGTCCTTAAACGCTTGTCTTCTGGACACTCCAGGACGGAATTCTTCCAGACTTTTCAACTGATTTATGGTTTATTCTTAGGAGAAGTGCTGATTGCTGTCCTTCTCGGAATACTAACTACCAAAGGGGGGAAAAAGGTGCTTGTTTCAAATGATACTTGCTTTGTTGATGTTAGACACATGCACTGTAAATTTGGGGAAAGCATATCTCATGAACTCAGTATTGAGGACTCAAGTTTGTTTTATGGAAACCTGTGTAACGTTTCTGGGTTATAATGCCCTGCCCTAGGTTTTCTTTTCTTTTTACATTTTCTTAAAAGAGAAGGAAGGTATTTCTGGCATTTCTCCCGCAGAGCGGAGATAAACAATTTTTGGGTGGTGTTACTTGTGATGATGGGAGGATGCAATAAATTTAAAAGGTACTATGTATTTTGATATGTTTCCATCGACAATTAAAATCTCATTATTCCTTGAGATAGTAGATACACTTTTAAAGTCGTATAAGCATCAACAGGCTCTTGCTGAAAGGGAATGACAGGACACAGATGAAGGTATTTTTATCAGTCCCAGGATGTGTCTAACTAGATAGAGTTCTATCATCCCAACCTCCCCTCTCATGGGTTTGTTTATATTGTAGAAGTTCACTCCTTAAAATACCATAAGCTTTGCTGGGACTTATGTTAAAGCCCCCAAGAGAAGGAACCCTCTGCAAAGAAGAGAATCCCCAAATGATCACACCTTCTCTTATGTTAATGACAAGGTTGAACAGTGCTCCCAAATATCAGAGACTTCATATTGATTGTTTTGGGGGGATTTGGGAGAAGGGGTGTTGATTTGGAACTTAATTTTAGAAAACTATGTTATTCAATTAAGGTTTGATTTCCTTTGTCTTACTTTAAAGCAGTGTGACTTCTTTCATTTTAAGGAAGAGTTATATTTTTAAATTTCTGCATTGACAAAGCGGAGAATTAAATCAGTGCACTAGTATATCAGGTATAATCTACTGCCCTGAATTTAGTTCTTTTGAAAAAAAAAAAAAAAAAGTTGTTAGAGGGGCTATTATTAGAAGAGTGAATTTTGCCTTTACAAAAATCAAGGACTTTCCCATAAATGATGACCGAGAAGCAGAGTCAAATCCTAAATTGGGACAGTCCAAGCTCTTACCCAGTACAACAAAAAAAATATCCAGGTTGCTATAATTTCTAATAAAACGACTAATCATGTCAAGAGATTTTGAAGTTTATTTATACCAAAAGCAATTTAGACAGAAAGTTATGCTTGACCATAAAAGATCTTTCAGAGAAATATCTTATGGAGTGGTGTTATACTTAAATTGCAGGCCCTCTGTTTAGTTGTTTAAAAGTTTGTATATATTGAAATGACCATTCCAGACATCATGTGCAGAGGGTTTTTCCATTTTAAAGGATTATAGTGGTTATGACTCAAGTTTTGGTATTTGAAGACTGGAGTACTTTTCTTTTCTTTTTTTTTTTTTTTAATATCTTTTATATTTATAGAGAGTAATTATTTTATCTTCAGTGCATATTTATTTTTATTTTACTTTTGACAGAAAGAGAGAGAGATAGAGACAGAGACAGCTAGAGAACCGAACTGTGGGAACTCCCCAGTTCAGCATGTGGGTCCTGCCTGGGCCGGAGCCGGAGCCGGGATTCGATCCTCAGTCCTCGGGGCTTCAAAGCGAGCGCTCAACCCGCTGAGCCGTCCCGGCTTCCCCTGGAGTACTTTTCTCATGATACCCACTTAGTTTCTCTAAATCCATTACTATTACTCCATTTCCCTAAAGTTTTGCCATCAGATCCTACATGAAAATAAAATACCAACAACAAAAACATAACATTTGGTTGTCATATCTAAGTTTTATATTCATGTTGGTGTTCTCTGAGCCTGGGAATGTCAAACCCTCTACTCTCCCATGAATTTTGTTCACTCCTTGTTAGCTGTTTAACTCTGGCTTTACAAACCTGCGAAGACCCTTGTTCTCTTTGATTTCAGTCAACTACCAGTTGTTTAAGTGTAGGGAGTAGCTGCTACTTATTACAATGGTGAAGATGATTCTAATTTTAAATAGTTAGGAAGAGAAAATCTGTGTGAGTCTATGGAATCAGTAACATATAGTTTGATAGTTTATACTTACTATCAATTTGGGCTTTGTAAGAATCATCATAGGCTACAAGTTTGCTTCAGACTCTTGAACCTCACAGCTAAAGGCTACATCTATTTTCTCTGGGATCTAGGAAGTCCATTAACAATTATTTCTGAAAACATGCAGTTAGACCCATTATATCTATTTTTAAAAATAGCTTTATTGACATAAAATTAATGTACCATAAAATTCACCCATTGAAAATGTAAAACTTACTGCTTTTTAGTATATTCACCATGCAACTAATCCCTCTTCCCATTCTTCTCAACCCTGTCCTCCAATTAACCACCAATCTACCTTCTGTCTTTGTAGATTTGCTTATTCTGAACATTTCATATAAATGCAGTTATACACCATCTAGCCTTTTGTGTCTGGCTCTTTTTACTTAGCATGATGTTTTTAAGGTTCATCCATGTTGTAGCATTCATCAGTTCTTCATTTATTTTTACTGCCAAATAAAAATCTGTTACGTGTGTATATTTTATTTATCTGTTTATCAGTTTGATCGTCATTTGGGTTGTTTCCACTTTGGGGCTAGTATGAATGATGCTGCTATGAACTCCATGTACAAGTTGTTGGTGAACATATATTTTCATTTCTCTTGGGTATATATCTAGGAATACAATTGCTGGGTCATATGGCTACTCTATGTTGCATTTTAAGAAACTTCCAAACAGTTTTTCAAAGCAGATGTACCACTTTACATTCTTCCCAGTAGTGTATGAAGATTCCAATTTCTCCACATCTTCACCAACGCTTGTTATTATAATCTTTTTTTGTGTGAGCATTGTTAGGGTATCAGGGTATTTGGGGATTGTTAGGGCATTGTTAGGATGTTTGTAGGGTGTTAAGGACTATTTAGGTCATTGCTATTGCATTGTTAGGGCATTGTTGGGGTTTTGATAGGGTTTTGTGGTGGCATTGTTAGTGCATTGTTAGGACATTGTTAGGGGGTTGATGAGTTTTTAGGGCTTTGCTAGGGCATTAAAATATTGTTGCAGCATTGTTAAGGTATAGTATCTTTTTGATAATAGATATTCTAATAAGTGTGAAGTTGTGTCTCATTGTGCATTGTGGTTTTGATTTGCATTTCCCTAATTACTGACTACATTGAGCATATTTTCATGTACATATTGACCATTTATATACCTTCTTTAGAGAAATGTCTATTCATGTCTTTTTTTTCTTTTTTAAAGGGAGATAGAGACAGACAGAAGGGGAAGAGCCCAGAGCAGTCTCCATAGTTTTGTCATCAGTTTTTGACATAGTTTCATTCCGCACCAGTGGGCAGGGGGCCTCACAGGGCAGAAACCTAGCGGGGCTTCCCGCATGGGAGGCATTCCCCCATGAGCTGGGGGCCAAACTGGGTGCTTCCCATGTGGGAAACTCGCCCCAGCAAGAACTGAACTGGGAGCCACACCACAGTTTAGCGTATGGGTCTGCATGGATCGGGGCCAGGATTTGATCCTTAGATCCCACGACTGCAAAGAGAGTGCTCAACCCCTGAGTCATCCTGGCATCCCCTATTCATGTCTTTTGCCCAATATTAACTGGGTAATTAGCCTTCCTATTTTGAGTATGAGCATTCTTTATATACTGGATACAAGTCCCTCATTAGGTATATGAGTTGCAAATATATTCTCCCATTCTCTGGGTTGTGTTTTCACTGTAGATACTATAGTTTGCAACTCAAAATTTTAATATTTTGATTATGTTCAATTTATCTATTTTTTCTCTGTATTTTTGGCATTATATCTAAGAAAACATTGCCCAGCTTACAATCAAGAAGAATTACAGCTATGTTTTATTCTACGAGTTTTATGATACATATAATACATTTTAAGTTGATTTTTACGTATTGTGTCATATAGATTTCCAGTTTCATTATTTTAAAAAAATATTCATTGTTTTGAGAGAAGGTGAGAGATAGAAGGGAGAGGACCCAGACCAGTTCTCCATAATTGCACATCATTAGTTGTGACATGGTTTCATTCCATACAGGCAGATGTGGGGCTGCTCAGGTTGGAAACAGAACTCAGGGCCTCCCTTGTGGTAGGTGAGAACCTTTGCTGCCATCCTGGCCATTACCAGCTGGGCCACAGTTTCATATACGGGTTTTCACGGGCTGGGGCTAGGATTCAACCGCTGGACCTCCCAGTTGCAAGGCAAGTGCTCAACCCGCTGAACTATCCCGTCATCTCCTACAATTTCATTCTTTTGAATGTGACTATCCAGTTGTCCAGCAGTATTTGCCTAAACAACAATTCTTTTTCTGTATTGAATTGTGTTGGCACCCTGGTCAAATATCAATTGAACATTTATGTATATATAAGGGTTTATTTCTGAACTCCCAATTCTATTTCATTGACCTGTATGTATAATTTATATGCCACACTGTATAGATTACTTACTGTAGCTTTGAAATATAAAAGTATAAGTCTTCTAATGCTGTTCTTTTTACCCCAAGGTTCTTTTGGCTATTCTGGTCTCCTTGCATTCCTGTATGAATTTTACAATTAGTTTGTCAATCAATTTCTACCAAAAAACCCAGCTTGGAACTTTGATGGGGATTGTGTTGAACTTGTAGATCTATTTGTATAAATTGCTATCTTAACAATATGATGTCTTTCAGTCCATAAATACGAAATCTTCACATTTATTTAGCACTTCTTTGATTTCTTTCCACAATGGACTTTTCAGTATATAGTAAGTCTTCTTCTTTTGTTAAATTTATCCCTAAGGATTTTATTGTTTTTGATGTATCAAAAATGAAATTGTATTCTTATTTCATTTTCAGAATGTCCCTTGCTAGTGTATAGATATCTAAAACTTGTACAGGGAAGCTGGGATGGCTCAGCGGGTTGAGCACTCGCTTTGCAGCCCCGGAGAGCAGGGATCGAATCACAGCTCCAGCCCATGTGGACCCATGTGCTGAGCTGGGGTGTGCCCCCAGTTCAGTTCTTGCCAGGGCCTATGTGGGAGCCCCCGGCCCAGTTCCTGTCCTGAGCAGCCCCGCGCCCACCTGTGGAGTGAAACTATATGGAAAACTAACGCTGTCAACTACGGAGACTGCTGTGGGCCCTCCTCCTTCTCTCTGTCTCTCTCTATGTATCTCTCTGTCAGTCAAAAACAAACAAAAAAATCTTTAAAAACTTGTACCCTGCAACTTTGCTGAACTCTTTTTTTTTTGGTCCTAATATGTATTTTTAGCAGATAACCTATATACAAGATCATACTATATCAAGATCTATATACAAGGTCATGTGCAAGTAGAGATAATTTTATTTCTTTGTTTTCAATCTGAATGCCTTTTATTTCTTTTTCTTGTTTAATTGCTTTCATTCATTATACAGTGTAATATGAAATAGAAGTGGCAAAAATGAACATTCTTGTCTTCTTATCTAAGTGGGAAAGCAGTCAATTTTTCACCACTAAATGTCATATTAGCTGTGGCTTTTTCACACATGACCTTTATCAAAAAGTCCTCTTCTTTTCCTGGTTGGCGAGTGTCTTTATTATGAAAGTGTTGGATTTTCTCAGTCCTTTTTCTCCTCTACTGAAATAATAAAATGTTTTGTTCTTTATTAATATAGCATATTACATGAATTGATTTTTTTAATGTTAAACTAACCTTGCATTCTTGGGGTAAAGCCTACATGGGTATGGTATATGATAGTTTTTATATTTGGCTGGATAGGTTTGCTCGTATTTTATTTAGGATTGGATCCATTATTTCTAATCACAACTAAATAGGAATGCTCCCGAATAGGGTGATTTTTCCCTAGAAGGGTTGAGACTTCCAGTATTCCCATTGCCAAGTACAGGGCAGAGTATATTAGACATAATAAATCTTTGTTGAATATATAAAGGACTCAACAAATATTCTCCATGAACAGCCTATTTTAAGCCAATGTCTATATGAATGAGAGACATGTATTGCTTCTTTTTTATTTCAGTAATTGCATGTTACTTTGGTTCTGTATTCTGAAGGGTAGTGCCTAAATCTAGTAACTACGTCTTCCAGGGTTCTTTAGCCTCATACCAACACCCACTGTGCCACAAACCAGCTCTTGGCTGCGTAACCTTAGCCCTTGAGTTGAAAGCACAAAGCTATTCTCACTTTTAGGAGACAAGGGAACACAAGTGAATAAAATATGCAGGATCATACAAAACCATAATAGGACCTATATCTATCTGTGTTTCTGGGGTTTCTGTGTTTTGGTTGGGGCCTGACATTACCTTGCAAAGGATATTTACCCATTTTCTTAGAAATCCTGTGTAAGAAGAAATCATAAAGGCAAAAATGGATAGAGTTTATTTTCCTTAATCGGAGTCAAAAGTCAAACTTTACAAGATGGTTCAAGTTAAAAATTAGTTTTATTCCCTCCTAGACTCCCAGTCTCTTCCCAATTATAACCCAGCATGAACAACTTCCATTTTTCAAATTCCATATACATTTGTGTATGTACCTTTATCAAAACACAAGTAAGACATATTAAACTTTCTGCTCAAGACTTTGAGTTTTGCATGTAATATAACTTGAAAATATTTCCATATTTGTCTCTTTAACTTTATACACAAACAATATCATAAATAGATAACAAAATTTCTTTTAAAATTATTTTATTATTTTATATTTTAGGTTTGTGTTTTTATATTGTTTCCGGATTCTTTTTATGTGCGTGCTATTATGAACAATGCTGAAATGAATATCCTTATCTAAACATCTTGAACTAAATGTACCAGTAAGTGCTAGCAGTGTAATTGCTGGTAACCACCAGGATGGTGGTTCTCACCTCCCATGCGGAGGCCCCTCGTTTAGGTTCCCACCCCATTCGGCCCCACATCCACCTGTGTGGAATGAAACCACATCACAACTAATGATGTACAACTATGGAGAACTAATCTGGGCCCTCCCCACTTTCTCTGTCTCTCTCTCACCTTCTCTCAAAACAAAATTAATCTTAAAAAAAAACAAAACCCATCAACAAATTGACAAAGGAAGTTGTAAAGTTCACAAAATACTTGCATTTTATAAGAAAAGCTATGATTAATGACTTAATGTTGTAAGACCTCTTAATCAGTAAGAAAAAGAAATCAATAAGTAAAAGGTAAACACTCAAATAGAAAAGCAAGTGAGTAACATGAATAGGCATTTTTTTTAATAATGGCTTTTATTGTGAACTCACTGTGGGTCAGGAACTATTCTAAGTGCTTGCTTCAAGTCATATTTTAATCTTCACAACATCCATATAGGGTAACTACTATAATATCCCTATTTACAGGTGAGGAAAACTGAAGCGTGAGTTAAGTAACTTGCCCACATTACTTAACCAAAGAAGAAAAGTTAGTGAATTGATGTGGAGTAAATTAAATGACCAAAAAACAAAAACAAAAACAAAAACAAAACGAAGAAAAGGGATGTCGTTGGTCACCTATGAATTGAGCAAAGATTAAATGGAAGTGAGTCCCAGGAGATGGTAATTTAGATTTGTACAGCCTTTCTGGAAAACAGCTTTGTAATGCTTATATATATATTAAAAACCTTCAATGTGCATACATTCAGACCCAAGAGTTCCACTTCTAGAAGAATATTGTGAAGGAAATAATTATTTGCTCACTGAAAGCAATGATTATCAAAGCCAAAAATTGGAAGTAACCAGCAGTCAAAATAGCAGAGTTTTCATTAAATTAATTGGGATATAGTCATGTAATAGAATAAGCCATTTCAAAATGATGGAAAGTTTTTTTTTGGTTTTTTTTTTGTAAATTGATTTTCACAATAGATAACATAAAAAGTGAAATGGAAGGTTTAAAGTAAAATGATTCAGTTTTAAAAGTATGTGCATAAAGGAGAGAGGAAATTCGTGTATGTGGAGGGAGGGTGGCAGTCATGGCTTTCCTCTGCTTTGGTGATGGTCAAAACCAGGCTTCCAGACCCAGTGTCCCCCTGGACTTCCACTGGAATTGACACTATGGGTGGACCTGCAACTGGACTTGATTTTCTCCGGCTGCCATGGAATCAGACTCAGTTTTCAGTTCAGTGGCTGCTTTTCAACCAGTTTTTTGTTGTTGTTGTTGTTTTGTTTTTCTTGTGAATTCAATAATGAAAGCAAAAATATAGGTTCTGGCGTAGCCATCTTTAAAGTTTAATTTTCTTCGTGGTCTATTTTATCATAATACAAATGTCACTCACTTGGAAAGAAAGAAAATAAGCAAAAATTTGAACTTTAGTTCATTCTTTTTGGTCCCTAGCTCATTAGGTATGGCCAATGAGTACTATACCAAATAGTTGTAGCTTAAATTTATGTTATCTTCCACAGTCTGAAATGATCACAACCAATGGACCACTCAGACTTCACCTTTTACCTACTTAATGCAGTAGGGAAAAAGATAAGAACCCTGGGTGGTTGGATCCTTTAATTAAGCCTCTTTTATTTGAATAGAGGAAAAGTTCCAGCCTGTTTTCTTGTCTTGAAGGGACGTTAGTGTAACAGGCTAACTGTGAGTCTCTATTCTTGAAGTACAAGTGATATTGAGATTGAAATAGTCTTCAGAAAATAAACCCTTCTTGGTCCCATTCCTCCAATCCCCATTTGAAACTGGAACGGAAAACAAAAACAACAGCTTTTGTTTCCCAGAAAGGAATGGGCAAGTAACATTACTTTTAAAAGTTTGGTCCAATCATTATCATTTATACTTGTAAACTATACCTTCATTTATTTTCCTTCCAAGGAACTGGATGTTTTTATTCATATAAACCTTCTGGCACATATTATATTCCAACCCTTAACACTAAGAAAATTTTGGCTGACAAAGGATGGACTGAAGTGGTATTTTGTTTTAGAATATTCTGGAAAGCTGTGCTGGTATGTGCTTGGCAGGTATATCCCTGAAATCCGCTTTTGTGAGTGGATATTAAGAAGGAAAAAGAGTGGCAACTTCATCCATCAAATGGTTCCTAAACTAAAGCAATTATGTGTGAGGTACTGTGCTAGGCATGGGGGAAGACTCAAAGATAAATCATACACAGGTTCTGAGCCTAGAAGACACTAAATGGAGATGTGCAGAAATGAGGATAGGAGGGAAGGGACCTCTAGAGAGCTGCAAGGACAGATCAAGGAAGCCAGAAAGTATCCAAGGGAGACAAGAATTCAGGCTCTGAAGTGGAAAGGGGTGGAAAGCAAGATTGTAAGACACAAGCAGTAGGAACCACTGGAAATGTTTTATCAAATGAGAGAAATGATGAGAGCTTTGCTTTAAGGGGGTGAATCTGCCTACTGCACACAGTATTGACTTTGTGGGGAGACTGAAAGCAAGGTGAAATGAATGCCTGACCTGGGATGTAGCTGGAGAAACAAGGGGAAGGTGATGCCCCAGTTTTTATCTGCAACTCTGCCATCTTCTTGCTCTGTGGGTTCAAATATGCAACTGCCTTTTTGGTGGGTCTGCTTGGATCTTTAATGGGCATTTCACAGCTTAAGGACTAAACAGAAGACTTGATTTTCTCCTCCAAAGTGATCTTTGGTCCTTTGCTTGCCTTCCTCCCTTCCACCAAATCATACCTTCAACCACTCGCTTATTCTGGCCAGTAATCTAGGAGTCATCCTTAGTTTTTCCCTGTCCCCTCCATGCTGATCTATCAGCATGCCCTGTGTATTTTTCTTCCAAAATGTATCTCATGTCTACTCACTTCTCTCAGTCTCTACCGCCACCTCCAAGCCCTGGCCATCCATTGCGTGGACAACTTCAGTGGACTCGAGCTGGTTTCTTGCTTCTGTTCTTAACCTCCTGCAACTTGTTTTACATACAATAGCTAGAGTCATTTTTTTTTTAAGATTTATTTTATTTTATTGTATTTTTTGGCAGGGAGACAGAAAGAGACAGAGAGAAGGGGGAGGGCCCAGAGCAGTCTCCATAATTGTACATCATCAGTTTTTGACACTGTTTTCTTCCACACAGTTGGGTGGGGGCTGCGCAGGATGGGAACTGGGCTGGGGATCTCCCGCATGAGACGCATGCCCCCTCAAGCCAGGGGCTGAACTGGGGGGCAAGAACCAAACGGGAGGCCTCCCACATGGGAAGCACACCCCAGTTTAGCACATGGGTCCACACAGGCCAGGGCCAGGATTTGATCTTCTGTCCCTGGTACTGCAGAGAGCGCTTAACTCACTGAACCATCTGTTTCCCTTTAAGTCATTTTTTTTTTTTTTGACAGACATCATGACACCTTCTTACTCCCAAACCTTCCTGTGTCTTCCCATTGTACTTAGAATGAATTCCAGATTTTATACTACGGCCCTCAAGGCCATACATGGTCATAGCTCTATGATCCCTGATCCCCTCGCACCTCTCCAACTTCATCTCCCACTGCTGTGCTCCCCATCCCACCCCACCCCTGAGCTCCAGTTTCACTCTCTTTTTCAGTCATCAACCAAGCCTTGCTCATTCTTACCTGTGGCCTTAGCAGTTGCTACTCCCTGTTTGTCAGGACATCCAGGACACTCTTCCCTGACTCTTTATAAGCTAGCTCCTTGTGCTCAGCTCCAGTAATATCCCCTTCATAGAGGCCTTGCCTGCCCACGTCTCTCTAGAGTAGCCTGCCCACCCCCAGTTACTTCTGTCTTCCTTCATTGTAGTTATCACTTAGATTATCTTGTTTATATGTTTATTTGTTCATTGTCTCCTTTCACCTGAACCTAAGCTCCACAAACTAAGGTACATTCGTAGTCTTGTTCCCCAAGGTGTCTTATTATTCCTAGAGATATGCCTGATGCAAAATCTGTTGGTTGAATAAATGCATAACTCCGTTTGGCCAGGTTTTATATTAGTAGAGTTGTAGGAACTGAGTGGAAAGTTAGTGACATCCAAGAATTGTCGAGTTGTTTAAGTTGATAGTTTAGCAATTAGCTCCAATCTCTAACTAGCATGCTTACCTTGCTAATTATTGTTCAAATTGACACGGTTACTGACCTCCCAGTATGGAATTGAAGATATGGCTCCCATTTTCACATATCCTCTGGCCTTTGGCCCTGCCCCAATCCCACACTTCCCATCACCTTTCCAACATTCTTAGAGTGCACTTTTGATGAGATCAGTATTCCATGTAACTTTAAAAGCTAGGCCTGTGTAAACCATGATTGCTTCTTCTTTCCTTGCATAGCTTTTGCTTTCCCTTCTTGTTGTTTTTGTTTTCTTGGTAAGGGTCCTATATACTCATCCCCAAACATTACCCCAGTTACATAGATCTCGATATATTCAATTTCTTTTTTCTTTCAAGTTTATCTTTCAGAAGTTTATTCGCAGTCTTTGCCCTGTGCCAATTAGGACTAGATTTTCTCTAAACTCATTGCCCAGTCATTGCCCGGAGATCTTTCCTCATGTCTTATTTTTATGGATTTATTTTGACACATTGGTAGCTCCTTGAGAAAACCTCATGGGGCACATTTTTCTTTTTGTTGTTTTGTTTGGTCTTTGTTTTTTGAAACCTTGTGTTTAGAGAATGTCTTTAATCTGGCTTCCTAGTTGGTTGATAACTTGGCTGGTAGCAAAAGAAACTTGCTCTAATATGTACAAACACCCACCATCCCTAATAATTAATCACAATTAACATTTTTGCTTTATGTAGAAGACGGTTTTCTTCCCTTTAGCAAATGGCTTTTGATTAATTTTGAAAGACTTCCTTGGATGATTGTCACACAACTCAACTTTGACCTGCTTTTGTTGTTATAGTCTACAAATATTTTATGAAAATTTAAAAATTTTGTAGCTGGATAGATTTTTTAATTATATGTTTACTGTTATAATAATATGATTACATTGTTTAAAAGGTTTGTGTTGAAGATATCTTTAGAATAATTGTATTTATCCTGTATTTTTGTGCATTTTATTTTAAGAACTCACCATCTTTATAGGGTACTGGCCTTGAAGGAACCCTTGGGGATTACACATGGAAGGTTGGTGTTTCACAGATTTGCCAATTGTGAGGAACACCTAGGATGCTTGTTAAAAATACTCATTTCTGGGCTCCATATTCCAGTTCAGCAAAATCCATCTTTTGGGAGAAGGATCTCGGAATCTCGGTTTTCAACAAGCATTCTAGAAGATTCTTAAAGTGAGAAATGTCTGTTGGAGATTAGTAGTTTTTAATAGGTGACTTCAAATGAAATTTTCTCTTCACCAACAATGTGTATCTTCTCTTGACTTGAGGTAGAAATGAACAAATGTCCCCAAAACACTTGATATTCTGTACTCAGTACCTTGATGAATTTGGTCATTAATATGTTCCCAAGAAAGTACTCCCACTGTCGAGTACAATTTTGGCAAAAATCTCATTGCCAGAGATTTTTTTTTTGCTCCTATATACATTTTGTTTATATTACAAGCTACACAGTAATGCATTTCTCACAATAACCAGGTTTGAGCCTAATATAGTTATATTTGAAAGGAAAGAGGTTATCAGCAGAATGGTAATTATGGTTTAAGGAAAGCACTCAGAATTTGGACTCTGTTGCCTTTCCAGGAAGACCCCCGTGAATTTCATCTGTGGTAGCTGCATGTTAATTACAAAGTCAAAGAACAGGGCATTCCATGAAAACAGGTATTTAATAGTGCATGGCAGGGCCTGCAAGAAAGATTTTAGTAAAATACATTTCTGAAAAGGAGGCTGAGTCCTTTTTTCTTTTACATATGTGGGCAGCAAATTCTGAAAACTCCAAAAGGAAGTAATCATTTATTTAAAAATTCTTTTCATATGTTCCTTTTTGAACAATGTTTGGTTTTTTATTTTTGCCTGTTTGTACTTCAGGGGTCTTTCCTGTTCATTGTTGTGCCTATTTGCACTATACTGCCCAGTGTGAACTAAGTCCTAATGAGTCATAATTGGGGTCTCTTAAAAGCCTTTTCGAAGGAGTTTTTCTGCCTCTCCGTGGAAGGCCGCTGTTTGTCTAAGATGTTCCAAGGATGGCCTGCTGAGCATTGCCTTGGACCTTTCTTCCAGAATCAAAATGTTCTGACAACCAGGGTAGCCTGTAGGACTGCAAAGGGCCCATGTCATCTATTTGAAGAGATTTTGTTTTTCAGAATTTCTTCTATATCTGTAAAGTCAGCTTGTGCTGACTGCCAAACTGTCTGTGGTAGAGCTGGCTGGGTACAGAAACTTGGAATATTCCAGAATGAGTTAGCTAAGCTCATGTCAAATGTTTCTTCCTAAAATCTGCTAAAGTGGAATTGTATACATATGTGCATAGCTACTAGTGTTCTGTCACTTGGAAAGTTCAACTGCTAAGTTTTTCAAGAAAACATAAAAGAATAAAATCAAACTTGAGATTTTCAAAAAGAATTGAGAAGTGTATGCTTTGTAAAAATGGAATCTCCTTTAGTCATCCAACCGCAGAATGTCAGAAAACACATAATGCTTCATTTTTCAAATGATGAGGTTTTAATTTATAAAGCCATTATAAAGTAATCACAGCAGAAGCCTTTAAAGAACTTTTCTTACCCCCTCATTTAGTTAGTGTGCAGTAGAGATGAGATTGAAAGCCATGTGACATTTTTCACTCTACCTTCGATATATGAATAAAGAGCTTTACGGACAACAGGGAATGTCTGTGTTAGTTCGCTAGGGCTACCCTAACAAATCACCACGGACGGGGTGGCTTAAACAACAGAAGTTTATTTTCTCACAGTTCTGGATTCTAAGAACTTAGACCTGAGAAGTCCAGGATCAAGATTTGGTTTCATTTGAGGCCCCCCTCCTTGGCTTGCAGATTGCTGCCTTCTGCCTGTGTCCTCACATGGTCTTTCTTTTGTACACACACATGTCTGGGTCTAAGCTTTGTCTTCTTATAAGGACACCAGTCATATTAGATTAGGACCCACCCATATGACCTCATTTTACCTCTTTAAGGGTCTTAAATCCAAATACAGTCATACTCTGGAGTACATAAGAGTTAAAGACTTCAATTGTGGAGACACAATTCAGCCTATGATAGTGTTCTTAAAACAAATTAACAAACTGGGATTCATTCACAATGGCTTATAAGCGCATTGGCTCCATTGTCATTTTTCAGGTTTCTTCAGTTCTACTTCTTAAATAGAGTATAACCTCCTCTTCCTTGCTCGCTTCCAACAACGCCATATATTCAGTAGTTACAACTTGAGTAAGAGGATGCATTAAAGGTAACTTTCAGCAATGAGAGTCAACCAATGTCACCATACAGTACCACTGAGAAAGTGAGGCATAGAAGGTCAAGAGTATAAAGGGTAAAATTAGAAAATGGTCTATGTGAACATTCTATTTCTGCCATAATTGGGTAAGAAATAATAATCTTGTTATTGGAGTACCTAACTGAGTAATGGCGTGAAAAACCAAACCAAACCAAAAATGCTTAACAAAATTCTAATCCCAGTGTGGTCAGTGCCACCTGACTGGTTTGATACCTTCTTTCAGGTCCCTGAATGTGAAGCACTTTATTTAGAGAAATGGTTTGTTCCCAGTGTTACTACATACATAATTTTTCTTCTTTTGTTTGACTTTTCTTACTCAGTATGCCCTCATTGTCTTAGATGTGTTTGATATCCAGCAGAGGGACATGTCTCCTTCACAAAGGACTGCTCAAATAAGAAAGAAAAGGAATAGCGATGCTGAAGAAAGATAGTGTTCAAACACCTGTCAAAGTAAAGCCAGAACAAGGATGTTCTTGCCAGAAAATGCAGCAACCCTAGTGAGTGAGGTTGGTCATTCAAAGATGATTCCCATGTCAGATCCCATACACATTGCAGAACACCTAGAAGGCTTTCGATGTTGGCTTCCTAGCTCTTGTGAAATTTCTCAGGGAACTCTTCGCTGGGGTGGACAGTTTGGGATGGATTTGCTCATCTTGTCACAATACATGAAGATAGGACTTCGAAAGCACATCCACTTTCTTTAAGTTCAGAGTGCCTTAATTTAAATGGAACAGGTCCCAGGATGCTGGGGATAGTTCAACAGGTTGAGCACTTACTGTGCAACCTTGAGGTCCAGGGAACAAATCCCGGTTCAGCCCAAGCAAACCCATATACTGAACTGCGGTGCAACTAGTAACCGGTAGGATGGTGGCAATGTTTCTTGCCTCCCATGCAGGAGGCCCCCCGTTCAGTTCCACCCTGCACAGCTCCCCATTCACCTGTGTGGAATGAAACCAGTCACAACTAATAATGTAAAACTATGGGGACTGCTCTGGGCCCTCCCCCCTTCTCTCTCTCTCTCTCTCTCTCTCCTTTCTCTCTCTCTCCCTCTCTCTCTCTCTCTTTCTCTCTGTCTGTCTCTCTCAGTCTCTCTCACCTCTCAAACAATGAAATAAATCTTAAAAATAAATAAATAAATAAAAATAAATGGAACAGGGCCCTCTAGCCATTGTAAGCACACAAGACATAGGTGCATGAGAATCTAGCAATCTGAGAACTTCTCTTAAAAGAATTTAAAACTCCCTAGTAACCTGAGAAATTATTTAATTTTTTTAGGCATCCTTTTTTTGGACCAGAAGTTTTCTAGAAGTAAGACTAGATATGGCTAAGATAAAAAAAATAAAAATAAATAAAAAAATTCCCCAAAATGCTGTATGTAAGACTCAATTTTCTTGGGCCTACTCTGAATCCAAATTGTGAGGGGTGGGCAGTGAAGGGTCTGTGAGCACTCTGAGCCAAGCCTGCACACGCACTAGTGATGACTCTCTCACTTGTGTCTTTTAAGGCATTTTGCAGTTAGAATCCGCTGAACACTCAACCGAAGGAAAATTGGAAGTCACAGAACATTGGTGTTCTTCCAAGTGAGAACACTTCACTTGGATCCAAGACCCTGATATTTCAGATTTGAAATTCAGTATCCAAACGCCTAAGCATGAAGTCTTATTATATGCAATGGAGGTAACTGATAAGGGTTTCATTACTAATTACTTGTAGTTTTGCAGTATCAGTCCAACCTCTTTTTTTTTTTCTCTTGCTGGATATTCCAGTTCTAGGGGCAAAGAGAAAGCACAGGTCCCTGTTAGATCTCAAAAAACGGAAGGGTGCAGAACGAAGAGGGGCCTCTTTGATGATGATTTCTTAGCCATCCCCATGGATAACAATTCTCAGTGCATGAGGGTCCTCAGGACCTAGGCATTCGTTGCATTTAAAGGTGGTCTGAATTGTAAAGGATCTGAGGTTAATAGGGTCATGAAACAGAACTTTTCTCTTTAGATTTTGACATTAGGTATATTTGGAAACGGGAGTAAATGCAACTTCCTGTGCTTGGCGGCTACAGCAACACATCTTATATAGTCCAGGCCTTTCAAAAAACCAAAAGCAACAAGGTAATAGTCCAACTAGATGTACAAAGTTCCGTGACTGGATTTTCAACATGACTCACTAAGTGCTCTATTAACCAAGTAAGCAACCAGGCATTTGAATAAGATCATTTTGTTGTTTGTTGGCTTTTTATGTATGTATTTATTTATTTATTTTACTTTTTTAGATTTTGCAGGTACAAGTATAAAAATAAATTGTGCAATGTCCCAACTGGTGGGAAATAGAGCCAAGTTCAGTTCTACCTCCTCTCTCCCGTTCTTTTTTTTTTTTAGATTTATTTTTATTGTTTTTGACAGAGAGAGAGAGAGATACAGAGACAGAGACAGAGAGAAGGGGG
>PVKE010013487.1:0-28424 GCA_004027555.1 Craseonycteris thonglongyai | reverse complement strand
ACCCTTTTATTCCATAGTATTTTTGTGTTCTAAATTTATCTCGTGGGGTTATATTTATAGCAATGTTATTGATCACAGGCAGCATGGAGATCACCTGGGAACTTACTAGAAATACAAATTCTTGGGTCCCATCTCAAACTGAATCTCTGATGCTCTGTGGTGGGCCCAATGCTCTCAAGGTGATTCTGATACCCATTAAAGTTTGAAGAACAAACTGTTTTCTAATGTATATTACATATTTATAAATAAATACGCTCATATGGAAGATGCACTCAGAAGTTTACTGATCTACTGATCGAATGCTCAAACAAAAGTTTGAAGATGATGCTGTGGTGGAAACCTGCACACTGAAGAACCACATAATTTTGTCTTCTCTTTTTTCTATTTTGCTAATTAATTCTGGGGTGGAGAAGTCATTTAATTTATTTTTCTTCCTGAGTGAGCTTAAGTAAGTCATTTAATCACTCTGGAAAAAGAGAATAAAGTGAGATGTTACTATCTTACAGGACTGTTGTGGGAGTTAAATGAGTTTGTGTATACTGGAAGCACACAGTGAGCCTTGAGCATAAAATAGATGCTTGGTTCTTTTGCTATACAGTGGTGGACCCAACAGCATCAGCAATTTAAGTTCTTTTGCCTCCCCTGGGTAGAGCTATTGATCCTCAAACATATCAGTATGTTACATGTATGGAGTCAAAGAAAAAAAATCTCTTACTGTTTACAGTCTATAACCTGATATATTACACTTTATGAAGCCTTGACAATGAAGACAAATGGAGAGGGCAGTGAATGAGTTTACTCAACCCTTTGATGTTTACCCTTTCCAAGAGTTGCATGTAATTTTCCATTGGAATGCCAAACTGCAAAGAACAGCAATGTCAGTGATGGTGTAGACTGGAGCAGCTCAACATCACAGTGTTGTGATGCACAGCTAGTAAAACCCATTTCTGCTTGTCACGATAGAGCAAGTGGCCTCTGATTCAAGCTCTGCATGCTTCCACCTGGCAGCCAGACATAGCTGAGTTAGTTCATGGGAGACACTGAAAAGTGTTGGCCAAAGCTTTCCCTGAGACCTGGGAATGTGCTTAACCATTGGTGTTCATATGAATCTCCTGGACAACTTGTGGAATTGGCATTCTTGGCACCTACTGGCACTCAGCATGCAGAGGCAGAATAAAAGCCTCTGACTTTTCCTTATGAAATCAATTTCATGTAGTTCTCCACAGTCTAATTCTAGACAAATCAGAGCCTTCTATTAATATAAGTATAAAACAGAGACTGCATATGCTCAGGGCCACCATGGAAGAACTTGGTAGATGATGACAGAATTACAGAAAAGTCACTCTGTTCTCTAATACTTCACCACTTCTAGTCATGCTGGGTGGAATGATCACCAGCAGGGTTAATCAACTCTTGACTCATGAAATGTTCATTGAGTGTATGTTTCATGCTGGAGACAGTGCTAGATCCTCAGAGACAGAGCTCCTGCTCTGAAGGTGAGGTGGCCTTACCGAGCAGAGGCTTCTCACATGGAAGAGTGGGGCCTGGCAGAGTGGGGAGGCCCGCTGGACTTGAGAGCATGGGCAGCTAGACCTGACTGACTCTGTCCTGGTGGCAAGTGACAGAAACCAAATTTGGATTACAAAGAGAAAATATATTGTCATGAAACCAATTCCCGGAACAGTAGGGGCCAGGCTTTAGAAGCAATTGGAACCAGGGACTAGATAGTCATTAAGGCAAGGCCACTGCATTGGCTGTTTCCTGTGTCTGGAAAGTTCTTCCCTCCCACATAGTATATCTACTACTCATTATTCATCTGTATCCAGTCACCTCCTCAGGAGAACCTGTCCCTCCTCCCATTTATCTCTGTGACTGGATCACAGAGTCCTGGCTTATATATTCAAGACTTTGGGACAAATTAGAAAAGGTGACCCATTTGGGCGAATAGTACCAGTGTGTGAAGAAAAATGTGCCCTTTCCTTGGGGCAAATACAGCTTCACACCGGGCCCCATGGCTTGGTCAGCCTGCTTGCCCCATCGGCTGTGCTCCATTGTCTAGTGCATGAACTGTAAAACTGTATAAAGCAGCTGAATCAGATCCCCTATTGTATGCTCTCAGAAGACTGTGTACCTTTTCTCCTTATTACTTGTCAAACTAGCAGTCTCCTTTGCTTGAATGATGTTTTAAAGAATGTCTCCCCTGCACGCTTATAAGTCCCTTAAGGGCAGCAACTGTTTCTGTTTTTGCTCAACAGGTGTTTCTTAGGGCCCAGCAGTGCCTGACACATGAAAGGCCCTTGGCTTCATGAATAAGTGAGTGAACAAGCAAATGGATGTTTGTTTGTTTTTATTTCTCTTGGACTGGCTTTTTCTCTGAGGTGGGAGAGCCATTGTTTCTGGCAGCTTATGAGCCCACAGACGGATAAGGTTGTCTCTCCTTAATTCTAACTTTGAAAATTATGGGGAAGGATGCTGCTTGGCCCAGCTGAGATCACATGCACACTGAGTGGGAGGCACCCTGATTGGCAACCCAGATCAAAGCTGTTTGGTGAGTGGTGGGGTGAGCAGTTCCCAAAAGAGAGGGTTCTTCCTAGTGAAACCGGGGAGGGCTGGAGAGAAACAAGTCCAGATGGTCCCCATCCCACCATGGACCTGCTGTGGGCCTTTGCTTCCTCACCTGTGAAATGAGGGAATGTGTCGAGCTCATCTCTGAGCTCATCCAGCCCCGTGTTCTGTTCTCTTTGTGCTGGTTCTGGTTCTGTTTCCTCCTGCCAAATTCCATTCCAGTGCTTCAGGTGTCAAAGGAAAAGACTTGACTGGGGCAGCCTCAGTCAAGGAAGTCCTCAGGGAGGTGAGCTTTAAGTTGGAAAACCTGAGGAGGGGTTGTATATGAAGAGAGGAAGAAGTGGAGACTTTTTGAAATGAGGAGCTAGCTGGGGGAAATATGTTAGGTATGGGAGAGATTTGTTTGTTAGGAGTATATATTTAATATAAATACACATGTAAGGGGTACCATGTTAATTTACCTGTATTCCTCCCCCAGCCCCCTCACCCCCAGTTTAGCTTATTCGAGAACAGCAAGCCAGACATCCACAAGGATCTGAGGAAATGAGACATTGGGCAGGTAAGTTTTGATAATCAAAATAGGTCCTGAGTGAGTACAAGAATTTCTAGGGTGTTTCAATTAGGTGGGTCACCCTGGGGTTTCCACATATTTGCATGTGTGCTGTGGATGGGGCAGAGGTGGCAGGGAGATTTGCTCCTATAGCAGGAGAGTGGCTCATGGAGGTGGGGCAGAAAGAAGTGTCTCCATTAAGTCCAATAGCCTCTCTGCACCTGTCTGTTCCCCTTGCATTTCTTCTGGTGGCCCCTCTATGGAGTCCCTCAAGGATATTGTTTAAGCTCATTTCAATCTGCTTCAATCTTGGGCCTTATCCTGAAAATGGAAGCAGTCTATCTTGGAGGGCTGTCCATGGGGCGAAACAGTGGGACCCTGGGCAGCTGGAAAGGGAGCTGGAGAAGGGGGAGAAGGCTCACCGAGGGGAAGTGAGAGCAAGGGCAAGTGATGCAGTGTTGACCCACATGAAACGGCAATCCTTTCAAGCCAAATTGCCTGTAACAATACTCTACTGCTTTGGAACTACTCTAACATACCCCAAAGTGTTGTCCTATTGCTGGATCCTGAAAGCTGTCAACAAGGAAGAGAATGAAGTTCCATATCCTGGAACTGGGGAAACTGTGTTTCATGTGTTGTCCTATTGCTGGATCCTCAAAACTGTTTAACAAGGAAGAGAATAAAGTTCCATATCCTAGAACTGGGGAAACTGTGTTTCATGCTGCCACTAATGATGGGCAGAGAAAATACTGGGCATTGGACCTGGCTCCTAGAACTATGTTCTGTGTGACTGCCTACAGGTGCTAGAAAAATAGGTACAGCTTCCACATTAATGGACTTGGAGCGTGTGTTGGGGGAGGGGGAATGGGGTGGACAAGCAGCTGTCTGTAAAATGCTATACAAAGAAGCAATGCAGCATAGTGATGAAAAATACAGATTTGAAGCCAGTCTGCTTGGGTTTAATTCTCCCAGTTTGGTTATTTACTTGTTGTATGACTTTGTGCAAGTTACTTTACTCATCTGTGCCTCAGTCTCCTCACCTGTAAAATGGGTTTAACAAGTTTCTACTTCTTGGGATTGTTGGGAGGATTAAATGAGTAATTATGAGCACTAGAACAGTACCTGATGCCAAGTGAAAGGGACTTAAGTGCTTGCCAATATTGATATTTCCCAACCTACTGTATGCAAACTTCAAATGTTGTCCCAAAGCTAAAGCTATAGAAAATTTGAATAGAGGTTTAGAATAGTCGAAGGTTGTGATTGAGCTTTGAAACCAGAAAAAGTGATTACGAGGTGGAGGGATGAAGAATAAAATGGAAGCAGTTGTAGGGACTCAAGGTCAGACTTTCAGGATAAACTGACCAGACCATGGGGGTAGGAGCAGGGCAGTTGGGATGCTTAAGAGTGCAGGGGGAGCTGATCAGGGCCTGGGGTCTGGATGAGACAATTAAATGAGAGGAGGCAAAGGGCAGCTGTGGGTAGGGTAGGACCCAGAGTCTGGGTGTAGGTGGCTGGCTGCAGAGAAAGCAGTTTTGACTGTAACCCAGTTTGGAACTGGAGGTGAACAAAATGTGGAAAGAAATGAAGTTTATTTTTGGCATATCCTCTCTAGAGAGCACTTCTCGTCCGATATTTCCATTCTGCTGTGAAAATGCTTCTCCCCAGAGCAAAGCCTTCCTCCTCTTCCACTGCTTCATAGTTTGAAAATGTTCACCTAGGCCACCAAGTTTCCTAACAAAATTCCCAGGATCTGAGTGCAGACTCAGATGTCAGCCCCACTTGGGAGGAAAGATAACAGGGGAACTTATCTCTCACTAGCAAAATTACTGAAAGCCACTGACTAGTTCCTAAAGTGCCTGGATTTTAAATAGAAAATATTTGCAAACTCAGATGAATATCTAACGTAGGAATTCTTAATTTAGAGAGTGATGGGGTGGGCATGGGCAGACCTCAGAGTCATCATTTTCAACGATTCTTAAAGGGGCTATGACCCTCAAAATGTTAAAGGTTTTATTTGCTTTAACCTATTTTGGCTAAGGCAACTTAAAGTAAAATGTAAGCATTCAGGTCAGTTGGAAAAAATATTTTTCAACTGTAAATTAGTGATTTGTGTATGTATGCCTGCAGGTGGGTATGGGTGTGTGCATGTGTGTATCCAAATTGTTTTCTTTTTTTCTTTTGGAACAGATTTCTTTTTTCTCAAATGGTTGGATTCATTGTTTTCCTCCAACCAACATGGATCCTGTGCTTGCTTTAATTGGGGTTCAGGTGGGAGTGTCAGGAGGTGTGGGGTAGTTGAGGGAAGTTAACCACGTTGTAGGGGCTGGAATCTGCTTAGTCACAGGTTTTTGACATCCTACATCCTCTTCCTCTCTAAAACAGGAAGTTCTTACTTCCATAACATGGTATCATCACCAAGGAAGTGAGCATATATTTTGCACAGCTCCCGTCCTCCATTTTCTTCCCCATTTCCTATTGCTCTCTGCAGCTCCATCCATTCTCCCAGAATGCGTCACTTTACCATAATGAGATGCTCGGCTGCTGTGCAGCACTGACGTCTGGAGATGGATGGGGACTCCTATATGCCTTGAGAGGGATGTTAAAAGACATTGTGTTCATGGAAGGAGGCTAGAAAAGGCGAGGAGAAATGAAGAGCCTGACAACACACAGAAGCCATTGTCTAAATAAAATGGTTATTCTTTCTGTCCATTCCCTGCTAGCTAGAGTTAACTGAAGCGATACTGTTTCTGAAGGTCACTATAAAGGTCATGTATTGTTTAGATTCAATTGGAAAATTATATCTTTTAAGTCTGATTTAATAAGACATCATTAGGACTTGATTAGCTCAGTGTGAAAGAAAATACCGGTACTCAGTTCAGAGAAGAGCATATGGTAATGAATAAGTACATTTTAATTCAAATACTCTTAAATTCCTAAGCAGGTGTGATTTCTGTAAAATACAAGGCTTTGGGTAAAAAAGAAAAGTGTCAATTTAAGCATCCTATAGTTGTGCTGGAGAAAAAAATTAGCAAAAAAAAGGATGATTAATGCTGACCTAATGATCATGTATCACAAAATCTTGGAAATGAGAAATAGTTTTAAATGAAAATTTCTCTGTATCTAAGGGAGGCAAAAAAATTCATTGTTAAATGAAATTGAAACACTGATACCAAATCTCAGCATAATTGGAAAATTCTTAGCTTTTCTGAGAGAGCCTTAAAAATGGTTGGCTCAGAAAAAAAGAAACAAGGATTTTCCAGAAATTTAAAAATATAGACTCATTTTTTTTTTCTTGAAATAGTCCCAAGCATAAAAATTAGCCAGTGGCAACTCACAAGATTACATTAGGTTCACAAAGAAATATGGGACAGCATCACATAATTGGTGTTCATGTATTCATTCCTGCTTACCTTTCCTACTTTCATAAATGTTTTACACATTTTATCATATTTAGCCCTTATTTATTCCTTGAAGGTACTACTCTCAATTTTTCAGATGAAGTAACTGAGGCCCAGCCAAGTTTAATGCCTGTTCAAGGGTTTAAGTGGTAAGGTTTGAGTCTTAATTCAAGCTGGGCCTAAGGTAACTCTTAAAGACATTTTGCCTTTGCCTCTAGTACAGTAGATGAAAAATCTTTTATACCAGTAATTGTGGCTCTCAGGGAAAGGTAATGTAAATTCAAAGTACAAGGAAGAGAAATTATTCATTATCCCCTGTAATTTATTATATTCTGTTTACTTGTATAGGATTTCATCTTTCTATATTCACAAGAATTTCCTATACCCATTTGAACTTCTATCAGTCAATTTTCATTAGGCTGTTTTTCAAAGAGTTTGAATGACACAGCATTGATATTAACTACTCTTTTTTTCTTCATTGTGTAAGGTATTACATTTCAGTTCCAAACTTGGTTATTTTCCCACTGGTGGCACGTCCTGGGGAAGGATGCTTTTGTGTGCTAACTCGATGTTCACTGTTAAGTCTGGAAGGGAGAAAGAATCCAAGTGAATATAATAAAACATAGTGAGTATGGAGTCAAGAACTAATTTAGAGGAAAAGGCAGACTTAAGATGGCAAGTTGGATGTGAGGAGGAAGAATTGATTCGAGAATGTAATAAGTGCTGAAGAATGAATGTCACAACGACAACAGCAACTAATATTTATTGAGCATTACTGTGTTCCAGGTACTTTTAAGTGCTTTACTTGAATTTATTCATTCATTTAATCCTCATAACATACCTATGAGTAGGTTCTATTATTTTTACCATTTGACAAATGAGAAAACCAAGACACAGGCGTGTGAAGTAATTTGTCTTTTTAACTGGCAGAGCCAATGGGATTTTGATCCAGAGCTTCTGGCTCCAGAAAGCCTAAGTTCTGCTTCAGAAAGAGTTTAACTCCCAAAGCTAAAGTTTAGCTTTTCCCAAAATTTAGCTTCTAAGGCTAAAATGCCCAGTGTGAATTGGTTCTATAAAGTTCCATCTGTTCAGGATTTTTATATTGGGGGACATGTCATAGTCCCAATGGATGGTGATGAAAAAATGGAAGCCTCTTGAATGCATACTATAAACCCACATGACAGGAACATATCAATTCTAGGAAGTAACTTGTAGTGATTATAAGAAGGTTGTTTTGTTTTGGTCTTGTTGTTAGTGTTCTGACCTCTGGTACAAGATAGGCAGGGGGAAAGGAAGCGGATAAGAGAAAAAGTGTAGTAATGCAAGACAGAAGGCAAATGATGCCATGTTTTCAGCTTGTCAATCACTACCAGTTTTGAGGAGAGGCTGTCTTCATTGGTGACAATGAGGAAAATGCCCATTTCTATGCTTTTTCCATTAACCTGATAATTAAGAGCTGACTATGTGAGGTATTGAAAAATGAAATCAACATTTTTATTACCTTAGTAACATCTGGCAAGTGCTATTTGCAAAACTGTATTATGTATATATGTAGCAAAATATATTACAGAGAGAGTCATATGTAATTATTAATAAAAGCTTAAGAGCTGAAACATGCTTCCAATAACATAGGCCTTATTGATAATATGCCATGAAGTAGATATTTGCTGTTGAAATAAGGTCAAAGGATACAATAGATAATAAAGATGTAGTAACCTGGAAATAATCTGACTAATATTTTTCCTAATATATATCTACAGAGGACTCCTTAGTGGTTAGATATTAGACTCAAAAAAGAGGCCAGATTTCACTATATTTTAAAAGCATATTCACATTCAAATGATTGTATCCTTATAAATAAATCTCTCAGGGGTGTAGAGCAAGTAACCTGATTAAACAGAGAATTGAAGCCCAGCATGGGAACATTATAACATAGTTTGACTACTTAGGAACTCTATTGCTTATTAGCTAAGTGGCAAGTTTCTAAAACTCTCTAAGCCTCAGTTAACTTATTTATAAATTGGGGATAATATTAGTACCCCATTGGGTGATGGAATAATTCATAAGCAAAACACTATAAGAGTAGTGCCTATCACATTGGAAGCACTAAACAAGGTTATTATTTGAGTTGGCAAACTGTCGGTTGATTATGAGTCTGGAGAAATAAACTATCCTGATCTCTATAGATATACAGTTGACACTTGAGCAACATGGGTTTGAACTGTATGGGTGGACTTATAAATGGATTTTTTTCATTAAGTAGTGTAAATGTATTTTCTCTCCCTTAAGATTTAGTTTTCTTTCTTTCTTTCTTTCTTTTTTTATATTTATAGAGAGTAATTGTTTTATCTTCAGTGCATATTTATTTCTATTTTACTTTTGACAGATAGAGAGACAGAGACAGAGACAGCTAGAGAACCAAACTGTGGGAACTCCCCAGTTCAGTATGTGGGTCCTGCCTGGGCCGGAGCCGGGATTCGGTCCTCGGTCCTCGTGGCCTCAAAGCGAGCGCTCAACCCGCTGAGCCGTCCTGGCTTTCCCCTCTTTCTTTTTTTTTGAGAGAAGGTGAGACAGAGACTGAGAGAAGTGGGGAGGGCCCAGAGCAGACTCCATAGCCGCACATCATGATTTTTGTTTGTTTTACGTAGCTTCACTCCACACAGGTAGATGTAGGGCTGCATGGAGCAGAATTGAACTGGGGGCCTCCCTCATGGGAGGGAAGAAACTTTGCTACCATCCCTGTGGTTACCAGTTGGGCGCCGCAGCTCAGCACATGGGTCTCCATGAGTTGGGGCTAGTACTTGATCCCTGGATCTCCCGGTTGCATGGCAAGTGTTCAACCTGTTGAGCCATCCTGGCATCCCCAAATTTTTCTTAACATTTTCTTTTCTCTAGCTCATTTTATTGTAGGAATACGCAGTATTTAATACACATAACATATGAAATATGTGTTAATCAACAGTTTATTGGTAAGGTTTCTAGTCAACAGTTGACTATTATTAGTAGTTAAGTTTTTGGGGTGTCAAAATTATATTTTTGACTGTGTGGGGTGTCAGTGCCTCTCAATCTTGCATTGTTCCAGGTCAACTGTACTTACTTTTTGTTTTTGTTTCCATATTCTGGAAACCCACTTAGCATGACTTTTTGTGACTAATGGAGTTCTACATACTCTTATCACCATAATGTTAAGCTAAATTAATTTCACCCTGGTGTGTGTCCTTTCTTAAATCTTACAGGGGCACATTTACCTATTTGTCTGAGCAGGCCCAACTTTATTTCAGTCTTGAGGATTATGCCAGTTTTCATTCTGTATGCCCAAACTCTTAACACCTGTAGGAAAAGCATGCTATAGTGGGGTGCAGAATTTGGGGGAAAGTTTTAAAATTTAATTCTCTCCAATGGCACTTTTTCATATCAAATTTTAATCTAGGCTTAGGGCATTTAAAAATATATCTGATTAAAATTAATGTTGTACAACCAATAAAATAGAAAAAATCCAATTAAATTAGGTATCAGTGACACAAGGTAACTTGCTTTAATATTACCTTGAAACAGTAATGTGGTGAAGGGAAATGGTGGAGAGACTGCATTCCCAAATATCTCTACCCATCACAGTTCCAAGACAATTTTTTTTTTCTCCAGGGATTTAATATAAAAATGCAGAAATGTAACATTATTATCTCAGTAAACATCCCCACAGGAATCAAGTTATTTGGGGATGAGAAAAAAATTGAAATATATAATTTTAAAATTCCTTACTGAATTTCATAAAAAAGGGCAATATCCCAGTTCTAAGGTATTGAATTTGCATTGTGTAGATTGATATAAGTTTAAAATGGGAAGAGAGAGTAGTTTACTGATCTTTGGATTTTGAAACTTTGATATTGGATGGTATGGTGAAGGGGGAAATACCTGGTCCAGGAGTTAGGAAGTTTGAGTTTAATTAATGCTTTGTTATTAACTAACTGAATGACTTAGACATTTAACTCTTTTGGACCTCAAGTCTCATATTCTTAAAATGAGGAAGTTGGATTTGATAATCTCCAAGGTTCCTTCCAGATCTAAAATTTCACCTTACAGTCAACGTTCAGTTCACTTTAAGTAAGTTAACTATTAATAGTGCCTATATGAAAACAGTGTACTAGGTGCGACATAAAGATACATGTAAAAAGTTTCCTGCTCTCAAAGGTTTATAATCTTGTGAATTATTAAAATTATGGGGTAGTATTTGCAGAATATTACATAGTAATTTAAGTATACCTATTTTATTACTCATGAAATGTGTGGGCAGTGAAGTTTAGCAGAATAAGATTGAGCTTTACCTCTCAATCATCAGGCTGCAGCTGACCTACTGCAAAAATTTGTGTAAATTACTCTCTAGATCTGTTTTTTATTTGAAAATAATCATATTGACCCAACTGAAAGTGATGCTGAGAAATAACAAAGGTTGTCCATTCTATCCTTTTTTATAGACACTCTGTGCCAGAAGAGTGTTGGGTGCTAGGGGCAGAGCAGCTAGAAGGTCCCTCATGGACCTTAATCATTATACACACTATTACGAAGTTTGCTGCAAAGGAATTCATATAGCAATGGCTACCTAAAACCAATTAATTGTGGGCTTATTTGAATTTAGTGGTATCAAGGAGCAAGCCCATCTCTGTACAAAATAACAATTGTCTTTGCCCTTGAAATACCACAATAAGCAGCAAAAATGAAAACTATATAAATATTACATATACAAAATATTATGAACTTGTATAAACTATATATAATTTATTATTTCCTAAAGTATGCAGGAGCAGCTTTTCTGCTGACAGTAAGGATGGACATTCTTGCAATTAAATCTGCCCAACAAGGAATGACCTATCACTAAGTCCAGAGGTACTCATATCTACCCATGTCTGTGAGGTCCAGAGCTCTGCCAGGTTAAAGGTCACCAATATAGATGAGATTCTTGTCTTGAGAAAGAACCTGAAGTAGGTAAATTTAGGTTCAATTCTGAGATTCTATGATTAGATGATGTGATTCATAAATGTTTGAATTATAGAAATATAATAGATTATATTTTATAAATTATAAGAATGTGATATTTTAATGAAACATTAGGGATTAAGAGGCATGGAGTATATTACAACGGGAGTAGTGTGGAACAGGGTAACAGGTTTGATTTCGTCCTTTCACTTATCTGGTTTTTGGCATAACATTTATGCCCTGACTTGCAACCTAAATTTTGGAACCCTGAAACTATAAAACCAAAATAACTGATGTTTTATCACCAGTTGTTTGTAGTGTCATCCATTCTCTGAGATGGGGTGGGTGGAATGCTCTGGTGGGGTCCCCGCAGGGCTTTGGGATGCAGGGAGGAGGTCATTATGTTGTGCTGTGGTTGAGGTAGGCGGGAGCGAGTCTTCGTTAGTATTTCAAAATACTACTACTCACTACAATAATGTAGTGAGCATGATGAGCTGGTTTGAAAGCATTGAAAAAACTGGTCGGAACTCATGGTGCTAATTCTTGACTAAGAAACTCATTGGTCAGAATTCACCTAAATTAATGCTTTCCTCTGCCAAATAGCCAATTTTGTTTTCTGGACCACCTCCCAGCGTCAATAAATTTAGGTTCTCCTAGCGTAAACGCTAGTTGTCCTTAGAGGGCTGGTGACCTGCCGATGTGCCAGACTGAGCCTGAAGCTCCGAGCGTGGCCCTGGATTTTCTGTTTGCGGACTGAAGTGTACAGATGTGTGTGTGTTCCACGGCAATGCCTGTAACATTCAAAGCATTGGGAACAGTCCATTTGTGACAAAGGGGCAAGAAGTGTGCTAACTCTGGAAAAGACGTGCATTTCGAAAAAGGGAAGAGGATAGAGTATTGCAGAAGAAATAAAAGGGTAATTTTTTTCTCACCAGGGTTTACTGGCAATGAAGTCGCGGCAATTCTTTATCCAGTTTCCAGCTGTAGGAAACAGCTAGTAAGAGAATCCCACTTCAAGTTCGATGAGCACTGGGCTCCTGCAGAGAGCTGCTCTGAGGGGTGCGAGACTAAGGAGACCCGGAAGCGTTGTGCCAGGTGCGAGGGATGAGCTCCCTCTCCTATTTGGTGCTGAGGGATTGAAAAGCTGCCCCGACTACGCTTGCCCATTCTGGTTTTTCGGGAACACTTCTCGAGCTTTGTGTCAGACACCGAATCGGTTGGACTGCAGCTCCACCAATCCCGCCTGCGACGGGGCGGAGCTTCAGGGTCAAGGTGGACCTATTTCTCGGCCTCGCCCCTACACGCGCTCTCGGACCCTGGGGATGAATGACAGCAGCCGGGTCCAACCTCCTACCCTGGAGCATGGCCTGCGCCAGGGGAGTTATGGAGACAAGGCGTCAGGACCAATCGTATTGGACCTTTGGGGGCGGGGCCTCTTTCGCAGCCCCAGACCGGTGCCCTCCTCACATCCTTTGTCAAATGAGAGACACAGAGGGGCTGTTCCTAAGAGAGGTTTAGCCAATGGAAGAGGTGAGGTGGGCGGGCCAGGAGTTCCTGGCCGCGGATCCTCATCTCCCACCCGAGGTGCGGCGAGCTGGTGGGGGAACCGCGAGACAAGCGCGGGGTCCTGGGCGGAGAGTGGGGTGTGAGCTGCCCGAAAATGCACTCGGATGCTGCTGCTGTCAGTGAGTAACAGAGAGCGAGCTGGTCGGGGCTGGACGGCTGCCAACAGTCTCCACTCGGGTCTCCCAGTCCCTGCGCCCGCGCCTCCTGTCCCAGAACGCGCCGGAGCTCCAGCCTGGGAGCCACCCCTTCCCCTCCAGGGGCCCGGGCGTGCGTGACGCCGCTGGCGACGCGGGGCGGGGGCTGGCATGGGGGGGGAAGGGGCAGGCTTGCTGGGGGAGGGCGGAGGTGAGGGGGGTGGGGACTGGCTCCATTTCAGTGTTGGGGGAAGGGGAAGGGGAAGGGGGAGGGGGGCGGGACGTGCAATGAAGGGCCGGGACCGGAGTATCCGGGGTGAATGGAGGTGGAGGCAGCGGGCATTAGCGGGTAGGGCCGAGGGTAGCATTGGAGGGGCAGAGAGGGAGCGAGCGAGAGGGGCACAGCGGTGAGTTTTCCTAGGGGCTGAGCGCACCGGGCGGCTCGGTGAGAAAGGCGGTGAGTGCGAAGGGAGTGCGGGGGCGGGGACAATGGGAAGAAGGGCTGGTTGGCGGGGGTTGGGGGGAAACAATGGGGTAGGAGAATGGGGAGGCAGCGGCTGAGCAGGACTAGGAGGCTGGGCACAGAGATATGAGGGCTCCTGTAAGGGGAGAGCGAGGTGGTGGGAGGGATTGGGGTGTGATGGGATAGTTGGGTAGTCTGGCGATCGGGAGGGGTATTGGAAGGCTGGTGGGGTAACTGGGAGTGGTAAGGGGCAGACGTTGGGGTAAAAGGATGGAGCAGGTGTTGGAAAGATAGGGTAATTGTGACTAAGAGGAGAGGTAGGTTTGAGGTGAGAGGATGGGGGCAGGGATAAGGGAGGTGGGGTGTGGGTGAAGAGCTAATTTAGTTGGGAGGGAAGGGAGATGGGAGGGGCTGGAGCTGGGGAAGGACTGTCAAGTCCAAAATCGAGCTGTGCCTGGCTAGGCGGGGAAGGGGTAAGGTGTCATATTGAGTGTTTGGGGGAGATGTTTCTTTCCCCCATTCCCATCAAAGCACGGCCCCTGGAGAGGGGAGCCCTGAGCTTCGGGGTCCAGAGAGAGGAGGGGGCGGGGTTGTGGTGGAGGGGGAGGTGCCCCGAGGTTGGTGCTGGTCGAGGTTCTTCCCATGTGGCTGGAAGCGTCGTTTGCGCTGGCGCGGGCTCCGGCTGCGGGACTGGGAGGCAGGGCAGGGACGTGGGCTGCAGGTTTTCTGCCACGGGAGCCGGAGGGGTCCGTCTCTGGAGGCCAGGTGGGGAGTTTTGCGCGGGGAAGGTGTTGGGGTCCCTGAATTTATCAGTCTGTGACGCAGTTTTCTGATTTTTGGTTGTCAGGTGTGGAGGCAGGTGCTTTGGGACCCGCTTCCCTGCGGGGAGCACCGGGCCAGAGGCCCCAGTAGCGCCTGAGGGGCGTGACCTCTCCTAGGTGTGCTGGCAGAGCTCTTTAGGGGTTTCCTTTAGGGTCTGGCTCCATTCGCGGGGTGTGAAGGGGCAAGGCGGTCTCACGGAATTCTGGGACTTGTAGTCCATGCGGCGGTGGGTTGGGTGCACGTGGGTAACTGTGGAAACGAGTTCCAGAATGCAGCGCGCTCCTCAGAACCACCTTCTCCTGCTCTTACTTTATCACTGGCGGACCCCAGAGAGCTCTTGGGAGGTTCTGCTGTCAGGAAATGGTTCACTAGACCATCTCCCTTTGTCAGCGAGTTGGAGAGAAAGAACCAAGCCAAGTGCAGTCTTTTCACACTTGGATTCTTGATCCCGAAGTTATTTTCCCCTACATTTGTTGGCTTTACTTGTAGAATAAATTCTGTCTTGAACCACCTAGCTAGCACATAGATTGTGAGAAAAACATTCAAGATGCAACACAACATAAAGCAGTGTTTAGGATGGTGTGTATTCATTGTGGTATCTATTGGCTGTAAATACTAGATTAAAAGGTTTGGTCTTACATAAATCTGGGAACGCAGTGGAGACAAATGTAACCCTTGTGAAGATAATATAAATTGTGTGTGTGTATTTCTTGGGCTGTCTGGATTGTTAAGGGATGAGGGGACTTTTTGTAAAAAGGTGGTCTTGAAATGATTTGAGTCATGGAGGCAGCTAAATAGAATTTAGGGTAGAATCTAAGGTGGTTTCATTCATAAAGCCAGCATGAAAATGTAAAGATGAATAAAGGGAATATATGATGTCTTCAATTTTCAAGGAAGCATAGGAAGCAAATGAGAATAGAGGAAGATAAACTCAGTGGAGGACCTTTAGAGGTTTTCTTCTTTTTTTTTTTTTTTTTTAGCTGCAGCCTATATATAATTCCTTCTAGCTGCCTTTTTAATATTAGAGAATGTCCTCTTAGTCTGTAAACTTCCCAAACATCACACATCCTTTGCGGGTTCCCTTTATTTGCCATTTATATTAAGTAATTAAAAAGGGTATTATGTAGAGAGTCACAAGAGTAGCTCAAAGATTACATCATTTATGTGATATATAAGGTATTTTGAAGCTATTGGTAGCATAGTCACTAGAAGAATATTATAATGACCCTAATGATAAGAATTTTACCAAAAAGTCTTAAGGTTTGGAAACCTAGTATGGATACAAGTATGTGTACCTGATTCAATGGTGGTTGTTTTTATAATGACTGGAAAAAATTGGGCAATATGGTTTTTTTTTGGAAAAAATTTATGTCTAATATTTAAGTTTGTAGTGAAATATCCACAAAATCCTTTGTGATATGTAATATGGACATGTTTTGAAAAATGTACATTTGATCTTGGAATTTGCTTTCATAAAGGGTAAAGTGTATGAGGTTTGAAAACAAGAGTTGTAATTTATCAAGATGGTGTTTTTCAAAGAAAATATTAGGCTAGTTATTTCTTCACCTTTTCTTTACATTCCATTACAAAGGGCAGGTGCCCTTTACATACAATACAACCTAACTCCCTCCCCTAGCCCTCCAAACCTTAGGTTTCTATACATTATCAGCTTGTGTTTTCTACTTTGGTTTTTAGCTTCCTTTTGATTTTTGGCCTTTGGGGAGGTCCTTCATTTTCTTGTGAACTTAGCTATGCATTTAAACAGATGTTTCTTATATTTTACCCAGAATTTTTGGACTCTTATATTGGGAAGGATTTTTAGGTCTTCTTGTTTATACTATTGCCAGAAAAGAAAGTCTCCCTCATTTTCTCCACCTTAGATTACTTCTGTATAATTATTCTTTACTTCCTCTGTTCCTGCCTTTAAGAACCGCCCCTACTAACACTAGATCACATTTTGTCAAATGTTAATTTATTATTATAGCCTTTTCTGTTCTGTTCTTTGGCTGATACCAGAAGCTCTTGTTAGCTTATTGGTTTCTTCATGACCATAGTATGTGTTTGTATTATTCTCAATAATAAAAATAATGTTAACAATAATAATCTTGTTAATTGAGCAGTTTAAAAGATAACCTGTCAGAAACTGACCCTGTGATGAGCTGTATTCTGTCAGGATACTTTGGGCAAGTAACAGTACTCAATTAAAAATGGCTTAAGCATAGAGCTGATTGTCCAAATAGCAAGAAGTCTAGACATAAGACTTCTTATCTATCTTTTAGGTTCTAAGACTGGTGCAGTGTCTTAATGATAACTTTTAAGACACTTTTAACGTCCTTTTCTTCCTCTATTTTTTTTTTAGATTTATTTCATTGTTTGAGAGAAGGTGAGAAAGAGAGGAGAAAGGGCCCAGGGCAGTCTCCATAGTTATACATCATTAGTTGTGACATGGTATTCCACACAGGTGGATGTGGAGTCACGTGGGGTGGGAACTGGACTTCGGGCCTCCTGCATGGGAGGTGAAAACCTTCACTACTGAGCCATTTTAGTGGTTACCAGTTACCCTGCAGTTCAGTATATGGGGGTTTGCACAGGCAGGGACTGGGAATCGAACTCCAGACCTTCCGATTGTGAGTCAAGTGCTCAACCACTGAGCTATCCTGTCATCTCCATCTTCTTTTCTTAGTATGTATTTTGGCTTATCAAAAGCCTCAGGCTCATTACCTCGTGTTTGCAATGTGGTTGCTGTGGCACCAGACATCGTGTTTTTATGTAAGAAAGTGGGAAGAAGTTTCTTTACTTACAATTCCCTTTTAACAGAAAGGAGTCTTTTTGAGAAGGTTACCTTGAATACTCCCACTTTACTTTCATTAGTTAGAACTGATCTCATGCTACTACTACTTGTGAGGGAGGGTGAGAAAGTGGAATCTGGCACTTTTCAGCTGCCGTGGGATATGGCCTTTGCTATGGTGGAAGAAGAGCAGCCCACAGGTTATAAACCTGAACTGTCTACTTTCTGGTTTGGTCTCGTTTTCTTTATCTGTTGATTTGTTTTCTGTCTCATTCTAAAATAATTAGAGGTGACCTACAAAATATGGATAAAATCCTGTCAAGGGAAGGAAAATACACTATAGATTTATAGGCTACTCGTAAGTGCTTGCCATATATTAAAAATAGGCCATATATTTGGCTCTGAGCTTCCTAGTAGAAGAAAACAAAGAGGAATATAGGACCAATTAATTTTATTCATTTGGTTAATGCAACTACAGTTTATTTAATAACCTAAGCTGGAAGCTTAGACATTTCTTGTCCACTTTTCCTGTTCTTTTAATAAAAGAGAGGCTGAATTTGTTCCCATACCTGTCCTTGTTTCCTGTACCTATTGCCATCACCCTAGGTCTCGTCCATCCTTTAATATAATAACCAGTAATACTTTTGCCAGGCCCAACCTCCTCTAACTTTATCTTTTCTATCACCAGTTGAATCATCTTTGTCCTCATAATTCCCCTGCCCCCAAAACCTGAAGGGCTTCCAGTTGTTTACTGAAATACAGATTCCTCAGAACCAAGGGTTGAACCAGCTTTGGTAATTTAAGCTCAGCTTCTTCCCCTTGGATTGCTCTTTCATTGCCCTCTGCTCTCGGTGCTTATTCTGATGGAACTTTTCTTTATTGAGTTCCTTGTTCTTTCGCTAGCAGACTCTCTTTCCCTCCATTGAATCTCCAAAGTACTGTTTACTTCTATTCTCAATTTTATCTTATATAACAATAATTGCTTGTTTACTTTTTTGTCCTCTCCCCACTTAGATTATTACCCCCTTGAGATCTGGGACTAGGTTTTGTATCTACTTAATTGTCTAGCACAGGGGTCTCCAAACTTTTCAGCCCGCGGCCCACATTAACTATCAAACAGCACTTTGGGGGCCAACTACACACTCGAGGTCCAAATAAAAAAGAATCAAAACATAGATGATGTTTTTAATTATTTATTTAATATTATTTTATTCAGATAAAAAGGTCTCCGTGGGCCAGATGAGAGGGCCTCAGCCCGCTGGCCGTAGTTTGGAGACCCCTGGTCTAGCATGATGTCTTGCTTAGGTTCTCATGAATGTACTGAATGGAACTTAACTGGTCAACTCTTGAATAGTTCTTGAATTATCTAGAAATATTTCATTCTTTCTCCTGCTATCTAGCATGCTTTTGAGTCATCTTTCATTATCTTTAGATTTTTCTTCAGGGAATGCAAATTTTCAGTTATTCATTCTCAGCTTTTTTTTTGTAAGTCAGCCATATGCAAACCAATTTAAATAATATTTCTTTTAAATTACATGCATATATCAATTTCGAAGACTGTCCATGGCATGGAGAAATTCTCGAGGAGAGTAAAATGCCACTGATATACTGAGGAACTGAGAGTGTGTGTGAGAGTGCACATGTCCATTTTGGATCTGGTATGTAACAGTCCTGTGTGGAGAAGGCAAAGGCAAGGAAAGCTTGGCAGGTCTGATGTTACAAACCTGTAGGGTTTCTGCTTTTTCCCGTTTTTTGTTTTATAACCAATTCTAATCCTAAGGTTTTATTTCTCTATATTAACAATACACTGAAATTGATGAAAGGCTTTCTTCTTTAAAAAAATAAATTTTGTTAGTTGGAGGTGAATTTTCTGAGAATCTGACATTACTGCTGATCTTTTTTACAGTTGTTTAGCTGAATTAGTGTTAACAGTTTTTCATAGCTTGCTCTTTTTTCTTATTATGGGATTTCGATTAGAAGTACCTCTTGAGAATTATTTATTTAAGCAGAACATACATTTAAAAAAAATTGTGGCTTTAAAGAGATTATAACTTGTGGCTTACGTTTTAAGTAGAAGAATGTATTGAAATACTACATTTTAAATAGAATCATGTATTTTAGCAATTCTTCCATGAGTATTTCAGCTTTAAGGACATTTTTATCATGTCCAGTATTTGAGCTGACAAACCACTACTTCAGATTTGAATTATTTTTCTTTTAATTAGAAAATGCTGTAATGAGTTTTATTTTTTAAGATTTATTTTATTGTTTGAGAGAAGGTGAGGAGAGAGAGTGAGAGAGAGTGAGAGAGGGAAAGAAAGAGAGAAAAGGGGAGTGGGCCCAGAGCAGTCTCCATAGTTGTATATTATTAGTTGTGACATAGTTTCATTCCACACAAGTGGATGTGGGGTTACACAGGGCAGAAACTGAACTGGGGGCCTCCTGCATGAGAGACGAGAACCTTCACTGCCATCTCAGTGGTTACCAGTTTCTCCGCAGGTCAGCATATGGGTTTGCATGGGCCTGGGGCTGGGATTCGATCCCAAGACCTGGTGGTTGCAAGGCAAGTGCTCAACCTTCTGAGCTATCTGGACATCTCCTCTAATGAGTTATTTTCAATCAAGGAAGGTAGACTTGTAGTTTTTGAAACTGTTAATAGAAGTATACTGAGTAAAACACTAATACAAAAAAGGACCCCACCCTTCCCAAATAGAATTACCTCTGGCTCTGGGTATTATTCTTTTTTAGTTCCATCTTTGAGGACTTTTTTTTCTTATGAATATTTTTTTGGAAGCCTTTCATTACTTGCTGGCCTATGCCAGTAGTATTTACAGAAACAGCATGTCAACCATTTGTGTCTGCGGTGGGCAGGCACCTGATTCTTCCTCTGGTGAATTCCTGCCTTAGCAGGCAGAACTGCTTAGACACACCCACCGCAGACTGCGAGTCTGACGCTGGAGGCCAGTGATGGGGAGAATCTGGGAGTGCCTACAGGCCATTTGGAAAGGATGGACAGCTGTGGCAGCTGCACTATTTCTATTTCTTTCTTTTTTAATTGCGAAGTGTATTGGGCTGACATTGGTTAGTAAAATTACACAGGTTCTAGGTGTACAGTTCTATAGTACTTCGTCTATGTGTTACACTATGTGTTCACCATGTAAGTCAGCTCTCTTTCCATCACCATATATTTTGTTCCTGCTAATTCTATTATAGTTCTAGAGTCAGTGGAGGCTGTGCCCAGGGTCAGCTGGTCCTGGCTGTGTGGATGGTACACTCAGCCCTTAGGCATTGTTTTGGTTGTATAGCTGGTGCAGTTGGTTTTCTGGATTTTCTGGCGTTTCTGTGAACTATCCAGTAGCCTTTAAAAACAAATCACTATTCTATTTCAATTAACTGGTTGATTTTTGATGCTCACAACTAAGACTTTCATCAAATTCAATATCCAGGCCTGTCACTGGTCAATTCCTGGTGGAGACACTTGTGGAAAAGAGCAGTGATCTGCCTTTCCACCTTTGTTGGACTCTGTTTCGAGTCCAAGAGTCCTGGCTTGAGGTGACTTAGAGGACTGAAGGAGCAAACAGGCAGGAGCTGCTGGTGGTCAAGCAGGACTTGAGCCACACATCTCATAGGGAGCCCTTATTGCTATCTTTCCCTAATCACTTGTCCCTAAAAAAAAATAAAAATTCCAAGTTGTGTTCCAGAGCGAATGCATAACTTCTTGTGCATCTTTTTGGGTCTGACTTGGGCTATTAGCTATTATATCTGTGGCTTTTTTTGGTGGAATATTTGTTTAGTCAGAATTCATACCTGATAATCTTAATTGCTTTTTTAGTTAACTTTATTGATTATAATCTACATGCTATTAATATAAAATTGGACCTTTTTAAGTTTACAGTTTGAATTTTTATAAATACCTATATTGGTATAACCATTACTAAAATTAAGATATAAAACATTTTCATTACCCACAAAAGTTCCCTTTGCCCCTCATAGTCTGTACTTCTCTACTTCACAGTACGATTTTTAGCTTTTAGTATGTATCATTTTAGTCCTCTTTCATGTTAGTTGATAATTTGTTGATTTGCTGCTCATTGGGGTTATTACAGTAATGAAAAGGTGTGATAAATCTCTTTTACTGAACAGTTAAATGCAAAGAAAAACTATTAGTGCTGTATAAATTATAAATCTGATAATTAATACTTTACTTCATGAAACTTTCTAGTTATATGATGACTTGTTCTCTTGAAAGGTTTTCCAGTAAGTGGCTTTTCATGCTTCTTTGTAGCTCAAAGACATACAGTGTAATGATTTGCTCCATAAATGTGACAATGTCTTTTAATTGTTACCTGGGTCAGGTTGGGAGGCAGGAAAACATAGTAAAGTGTACGTGTGGGGCCTAGAGTCAAAAGTGCCCAGGTTCAAATCCTTGCTCTGCCGTCTATTAGCTGTGTGACTGGGTAAATTGCTTAGTACTCTGTGTGGCTTCAGAGTTCTCATGTATAAGAAATACCTACCCGTATTTTCTGGCGTATAAGACGACCGGGCATATAAGACGACCCCCTAATTTTACAGTTAAAACATAAGTTTAGGCCTATATTCGCTGTATAAGACTACCCCCCACTTCCGAGGCTGTAGTCTTATACAGCGAATATAGGCCTAAACCTATGTTTTAACTGTAAAATTAGGGGGTCGTCTTATACGCTCGGTCATCTTATACGCCGGAAAATACGGTACTTCCAGGTATGGAGTTGTTGCGGCAACAAGTGTTTACTGAGCACCTAATAAAAACTAGGCCCTGTTCTTCATCTTCCATGATGTTTTTGTTCTGGTGTAGGGGAGGAGGCAAATAATAAACAAGTAAATCATGTAGTATATCAGATGGTGATAAATTCTGTAGGGAAAGGGGAGAGCACAGGTACCCCTATAAGTGAGAGGGGAGGGGAAAGGGAGTGGAGGATGGTACCATTTTAAATAGCATGGTCAGGGAAGGCCTCACAAAGATTTTAAGTTAAGACCTGTTGGAGGTGATGGGCATTCCAGGCAGAAGGAACACAAATGCAGAGGCTCTGAAGGGTGAGCAGGCCTGTATTTGAGGAACAGCAAAGAGGCTGCTGTGCTTGGAGTAGTTGGGGGTTTGGCGGAGGAGAAAGAAGTAGGAGGCAAGATCTAAAATGATCTCAAGGATTAAAGGAGATAAAACACATGAAGTGTGTGGAGAAGTGCTTGGCACTTTTCTGTTTTTGTTGCTGATGATTACTATATAATGACAGTCTCCTTGTTAGACTTTAAAAGAAGAGCCTGGAGGGGAAGAGAGGTTATAAGAAGCACCAAATGGGTAAGGCATTCCCTCACTCAGCCCTTCACCAAACACTTGAGGTTTTTCTTGTTGCCAGGCACTGCTGTAACAAACATGACTGAACCCAGGTCGCTGTGTTTAAGGAGCTTCTGTCTAGTGAGTTAAGTGGTGGAGACAGAGAAGTAATGGAGAGTGAAGGATGGGGCTATGGCTTCTGGGTTAGATGGGTGCCTAAGGTGTCTGGGAACAAGTAAGGGGTAATTAAAATTAGACCTCAGGGAAAGCTTAGCAATTGTTATGGAGGGTTAGCTTTTGAAGTTTTTATTATCCAAAGGAAAGGACCTGTGTACAAGCCAGGTGGGGTGGTGGGGGTGGGTGGGGTGGTGGGGGTGGGTGGGGTGGGCAAGAGTAATGAGGTGGGAAGGTTGCTTTCTAAGCAGTGGGAGCAGCATGGGTGAAGGCCCTGGGAGTTTGGGATGCCACAGTGAAGGGGGGAGGGGAACCAGAGGGGTGGGCAGGAGCTACAAGGGGGAGGGCTGAACAGAGGCACCAGAAAGTGAGAGAAGCCAGAAGGTGGGTGCAGGGAGAGAGGAGGGTAATGGGAGGGAGTGGCACATTTACAGGATGATTCTTGGGCTGCTCACCTGCTTTGCTGACTTACTCATATGGTCCTTACAACAACTCTTAGAAGTAGGTTGGGTACAGGTATTATCTCCATTTTGCAAATGAGGAGGCTGTAGTGTGGAAAAGGTTAACTAACCTTTTCAGGGTCACACAATGAGTGCCCTGAGGTTCTAACTCTGGCATTCTCACTCCAAGTCTAGGTGCCCTGCCCCTGCCAACGAAGTAATACTCACTTTATGCTTTTCATTTAATCCTTGTGGTAACTTTGCAGATATATTGGAATTCCATATTTTGTCACTGGCCTAGGAATGATGACAGAAGAGCAGTTGATATGATTATCTCTATTTTACTTTTGGTTCTTTTCTTCTTGGAATCGGTTCCTACAGGATCAGGGGCTAGGATGAATTCTTTTTTTCCCCACTCCTCATTTCTGCCATTTTACTCACAACAGAAGGCATTTAAAAGTGGATTCTAAATGGCAAACTATTTTCATACTTTTTCTTAACTCACTAGTGAAATACAAGCATCAGTTTTAGTTGTCTTATATTTTATTTTAAATAGACATGTGTATTAAATACTTTTTAAACATACTTTTTTAAAATAGAGGAGATGTCTAACAACATTGCAGAAAAGCCAGAAAATGTAAAACGTACCTTTTAGTAGAGCAACTAAAGTAGTGTTGTGTAACATCTGAAATTTCTTTTTTCCATAGTTGACAATGAATTTGTCTTATTTCCCCTTTAAGATCTCTAACTACAGATGCCATTCCCAAAATGAAAACACAGATTACTTGTTTTTAATTAAACAGGAGGCTGAGAAGGATAGTTGTACATTTATTCAAGTCCAGGCAACTGGGTGTTGAAGTCAGAGTTTTAAAGACCTTTCACCTGGTCGTCCCTCTGCCCTGTCTTTACTTTTTGATCTTTGGGTTTAGTCTGTCTTAGGCTCCTCCATGTTCCATAATAGGGGTTAAAATAATGAACCTTTATTAATTCATAGTAATGGCCCAGCACTGTGCTACAGGCTAGGCATGTACCATCTTATTTAATCCTCACAATAGCCTTGTGAAGAAGGGCCTGTTATTCCAGCTGGACACTTGAGGACACTTGAGGCACAGTGAGGTTGGGTTAGGGGCAGGATCACTCAGCTAGGACTCTACAGAGCTGGGGCTCTAACCCGGTACTTTCTGATGCCACAGCTGCACTCTTTAACCTAAATCCAGGCTCTTATGACATAAGTGAGGTTAAAGGATGATTTTTACTCTGAACAACTGAGTGAATCTGTGTTCTTCAGTAGGGAGGGTGGGGTGAAGGGAATGAATCTAGAGCCCTTTGTACTATATCTCATTTGGAGTGCAGCCAAACTGGATGACCTGAAGTGGCCCACTCCTTTAGGATGGCTCCCACAGGCACATATTATGGGATGGATGGCTGTGGGGTGGATGATGGGTGCTAGGTGGCATGCCACCACCCTTGGGTTGATGGTTTCCCCTCCCAGCCTCTTTTACGGGTCTGTGAGAGTTAGGAGGGAAAAGCTAACAGCTGTGGTGTGCTAGGGATAGCTTTAACTTTGGATCTTGTGTTCAGTGAAAATGCTGAGTCACCTGTGATGACCTTGCTCTCCACCCCTTAATGGTTTTCCCTTTCTAGTCTCACCTATTTGGCTTTCTGCCTTGTAAATAGCAAATATTTATTGATGAGAATGATGTTAACACTTTCATCACAGCTAATTTGTTTCTTTTCATTTTTGCCTGGCCTTTCAACCTTGTAGTCTTTTCCCACGGTCTTGATTCCCCCCCCCCCCCCCCCCACACACACACATGCTGATAGGGTACTTGTCAATGAGTTGAATTTCTGTCTGTTTTGTACTGAGGTGGTTCCAGGAATGGGTTGGCTGCTAGCAGGTTGGGGATTGAGTCAAGGGTGGGGACAGAACTCTCTTCTCTAGTTGCACTTTAGAATCACCTGGGCTTCTTAAGGAAAGATCAGCGCCGTCCACTCCAGTTCTTACTGCATTGATTTGGATTGGGGACCTGGCAGTGGCATTTTTTCAAGCTCCCTGGATGATTCTGATGTGCAGTCACTGGATTAGTTTTAAGTAGCTTAATTAGTGTGCTGGGTTTGGTTTGGACTTTGGGGAAAGGGCTCAAAACCCGCCACAGCTCTTCACTGGGCCTGGCACTGGGCTGGTGGCATAGGCCATTCCTGCCCACTCAGTGACATCATAACCAGCACTCAGGTACACTTACCGTGTTCCAGGCACAGTTCTAAGCACACTGCAGCAATACCTCATTTAATTTAGTGCGACGGGCACTATAATACCGGCTTTTGCATCTCAGGCAAAAAGTGCGGCGGGCCATATTGTCCTATCTAAAGTGTGAATTCCCTGCTTTATATAACACATTTTTGTTATTTTTTTTATCATCAATTCTAAATACTTTTCATGAAGCATAAGTCTTACTATAATTTTGACATTGATTTGTTTATGTGTCGGGAAGCTCAGCCTAATTGGACACTCGTTTTTTTACCCTTTGCATTTCTCACTAGTACCAGTGGCAGAAGGTAGCACTTAAGAGGGTTAACCCTCGCAGTATCCGTGTGAGGGTGGCACTATTATTATCCATTTTATGAAGAAATTCCTATTTCTAGCAATGAAAGGCATGTAGAATGAAGCTGACCCACAAACCCAGCTTTTAGGTTTTCCTAGTTTTACGATACAGAAAACTTATTTCAAATCCTTGTGTTTTAATAATTTGCCCTCAAATATGAATATATTTGTTTCTACAGAAGAGATATATTTCTATGCCATCTCATAGCTAAATGGCTATTCATTGTTATGCAAAGGTGTAATTAGTATTGAAGATCATTTAAACCACTACATTTTATAGTGTCAAAAAAACAAACAAGCTAGGCTTTACTTCATGGTAGATTTTATGTTCCAAGTCATTTTGAGGTAGAACTCATTTTTAATGATCTTTTTTACTAAAAATTTGCCTTTTTTACTTTTAAAACCACATACTTGAGCTCATATGATAATCTGCACTGACTTGTGATCTGACCTGCTCTTTACACTCTGGGGGTACTGTAACCTTCTAGGATACTAAGTATATCTAATATCTGCTTTTTAAGCATGCACTAGTCTCACCATCACAAAGCCCAAATCAACGCTTCCCAATCCCATGTGCATTTCTAGTCTCACTTGCACAGTCAGATTTCTAGAACAAGTTTTTTATGTTTGACATAGTCTGCTCCCTTACTTCCTGTATGATCTTCAGCCCACTTTATTCTGGCCTCAGTTCTGGCTTCGAAATCTTCACCAAGATCACAGAGTAACCTCCACATTGCTAACCACAGTGATACTTTAAAGCATTTATTCTCCTGTTTATTGGTACCTGTCATGTGCTAGGAGTTTGCTATTTTAGGTATTGGGATATAGTGGGGTACAAAGCCAAAGAAAGTTCCCATCTTCAATGGAGCTTGGGCTCTGGGAGAGTGACAAAGGATGAAGATGTAAACATATATAAAACATAATGTCAGTTCACAAGAGACTTCTTATTGTATGATTCCACTGATACAAAAATGTCCAGAATGGGCAATTCTGTAAAGGCAGAAATTGGATTATGGTGGCCTTCGGGCTGAAGATGTGGAGTGAGGGAAGAATAGAGAGTGACTGACTGCCAGTGGTATGATAAAAATGTCTTAAAATTAGATTGTGATTGTGGTTGCACAACTCTGTAAATACAGTAAAAAATATTGACTTGTACACTCTAAATGGGTATATTGTATGGTTTGTGAACTATTCATATATCTTGGTAAAGCTGTTAAAAAATGTCAGAGTGTTGAGTGCTATGCAATAATCTAAATCTGTTGGGGGATGGAGGTGCGGCTTTGGATAGGGAAGTCAGGGGAGACCTGTGATGAGGTGACATTTAAGTAGCTATTTCAGCAAAGTTACCTGTTAGGCCTTGTGAACTTAACAGGTTATTGAGACAGAAGACATATTATACACATAGGCCCTGAGGCAGGAATTTACTTGAGTATTTAAGGAGGAGCACGATTGGAATAATGGAATGACATATGACTTAGGTCAGATAACTTAGGTCATGTAGGGCATTGTAAGGATGTGTTAAAAACTTGGGATTCTTTCCTTTTTATTTCAGTAACAAATCCAAATCTCAGTGACTGAAATCAAAGGTCCTTTGCAGGTTGGTAGGGATCTCCACTTGAAATCACTGACAGTCTTTCCCCCAGTCTTTCTGGAACCCATAGAAAAGAAGGCTTCTGTTTCTAGAAGGAAAGAGACAAGGCAAACCTAAACAATGGCTCTCAACTACACTCCACCCTTTGCTTTAACAACAAATTATTTTTCCATTTTACTGAGAAAATTCACATTTCAGGAGAATGGGCCATGTAACCCATGGCTTAGAGAAGCCCTAAACATTCCATGTGGAATCCCAGTTAGAGAGGACCATCCTGCACTACTAGATCAAGTTCTTGTTTTGTCCCAGAGCATTTAGGATGATCGTTGATTTTGATATCCTTTAATTTTGTCCAGTTCTGTTTCACTTTTTTTACTAATAACATGGTCATTATTCTGTCATTGTTTCAGTGTCCTATATGCCCCACCCCTGCCAACCTTTTTTACTGGTTTCGTTTATCATTTTTGTTGTCATCAAAAAGCAGTTATTAAGTACATATCTGTGCATAGTGCTACATTCAAAACTTTTATACCTGAGCTCATTGATTGGCCAACTGGAGTTTAGTTGATAATAAAACACTTTATGACTCTTTACTGAAAGAAGAAAGAAGTCTACTTGAAATAGATACAACACTGACGTTATGGGTATAGAAATAACATTGATGTTACTGGCTATATCTTTTCAGCACATTTTTTCTCTTAAAAAAAAAAATGTTACCGGTAGGTTGTTTTAGATGTAGCCAGTTTTAGTAACTTAAAAAAACATTACCCTAAGTTTGTGTGCTTGATTGTTAACAACTTTGGGTAGGAAATACAGTGTTCCCTCGCCACTTCGCGCTTCATGGTTTGCGGCTTCAGTGCTTCGCGGGTTTTCCCAAAATATTCATCAAAAAATAAAAATGAAAAAATACAACCATGTCGGCAGCCACATGGCGGAAAGGAGCGTTGTTTCATGTTGATGCGCGAGAGAGAAGGATCCCTGCATGTCAAACAAAGAGATGAGTTGACTCAGAGTACATACCACGGGCTCTCATAAAGGCGCGTGATTGG
>PVKE010013486.1:0-36502 GCA_004027555.1 Craseonycteris thonglongyai | reverse complement strand
ACTCATCAAATTAGTCTAGTAACCCACTTGACACTATATACAGTTGTTGCAAAATTATTGACTATATTCTCTATGCTGTACCCTACATCTCCATGACTATTTTTTAACTACCAATTAGTTGAGGAAAATCATCACATAAATTATATAAATGTCTAACCACTATGCTGTACATCTGAAACTAACATCAAATAATATTGAATGTAAACTGTAACAGAAAAATATAATAAAAAAATAATAATCACCAAATTGATTTACAGTTCAAAGCAAACCCTCTCAAAATTCCAGCTCTCCCAACCCCAGAAATTGACAAGCTGATCCAAAAACTTATATAGAAATTCAGGGACCCAGAGAAATCCAAGCAATCTTGATAAAGAAAAGTCAGAAGTTTCACATTTTCTGATTTTAAAAGTTACTACAAGTCTACAGAAGTCAAAAAAGTGTATACTGGCACAAAGCTAGGCATAAAATTCTATGGAATAGTATAGAAAATTTGGAAATAAACTCTATAGTTACAGTCGATTGATTGGCAATAAAAATGCCAAGACAACACAATTGAAAAAATAAGAGTTTATTTTCAAAAATTGATGTTGGGACGTCAAATGAAAATTCACATCAAAAAGAATAAAACTAGATCTTGGTCTCATTCTGTGTATAAAAAATAGATCTGTATATAGTACTTTCTAAAGGTATCATAGAGACCCAAATATAACTACTAAAACCAGAGATTCTTAGAAGATAATATGGAGTAAATCTTTGCAACCTTAGATTAGCTAGTGATTTTTAAGATATGGTACCAAAAGTGTAAATAACAACAACAAAATTGATAATTGGACTCTCCTAAGATTGAAAACAAGGTAAAGATATATATATATACACATACATACTCTTACTCAATATTTTATTGAAATTCTAGCCTATGTAATCAGATAGAAAAAAGAAATGAAACCATGCAAATATTGAAAAAAAAAACACCAATTCTTACTTTTACATTTGATCTTAGACAAAAGGCCTAAGGAGCAATAAACTGTTTCTATTTTTAGATAACACATTTGTTTATATAAATAAACATAGCTTTTGTAGATTTCAAGGAATCTACAAAAACACACCCAGAACAAATAAAGGCATTCACCAAAATTATATGACATTGTAGTAAAAGTGACTGACATTCAGCTTTCTTATTATGAGGCATCCGTTTCAAAGACATGTCTCAAATAAATATTGTTAGCTGTACAACACACCTACTAGCACTACAGAACAAAACAAAAACAAAAACAAAAAACAAAAGCACTAAACTAAAACTAAATAATATACCAGGCTGCCCCACCCATCAAGTTCCCCTTTTAGAAAGCTCTGGGCAACCTATGTAACAGACCTTTTGCATGAACTCACTTTACCTTTTCATAACCTAATTCTCACTTTTATGCTTTAAACTTGACAATAAGAGTGAACCCATGAAACCCTAGGCACCCCACCCTCAACTCTAATGAAGGTAGAGCTACAGGTATATGCTTCCTCCTTCTTTACCCACGACCTTCCTGTGTAGTCTTCAGGTGTGCTCTATACTCTCCAGGACCTGTGAATACTAAATCTTGTTTTTCAAAGGTCCCTTATAGTTTTCTGCTGAGGTGCATATTGAAATAATAATAAGAACCACAAGACTGGTCCAGGAAATATCTGTGGGCTCACCACAATTTGGATGATCTTAGGCTAGTGGTTCAGGCATTTCTTTTTTATTTAATTAATTATTTATTTTTGACAGAGAGAGAGAGAGAGAGAGAGAGAGAGAGAGAGAGAGAGAGAGAGAAACAGAGACAGAGAGAGAACTGAACTGGGGGAGCTCCCAGTTCAGCATATGGTTACGCTTGGGCCGGGGCTGGGATTCAATCCCTGGTCCCCGGGGCTGCTAAGTGAGCACTTAACTCACTGAGCCATCCCGGCTTCCCCAAGTTCAGGCATTTCTAACCCATAGCATTATTATCAGTACTCATAGGCCGAGACCTGAAACAACAGACATGCAAAACATAAGACAAATTTTAAAAATCAATTGTATTTCTATATAATATATATGAATATATGGACACTAAAATTAAAAACACCATACCACTTAAAGTCACCTAAAACTAAATAAAATAATTAGGAATACAGTGATCCCTTGTTTTTCGCGGTTAATGGGGACCAGAACCTTCCGCAAAAGCTGAGAAACCGCGAAGTAGGATTTGCCCCTAGGAATTTTCTCATGGGTCGATGTCGCACCGGAAACCCATCACGTGCCTTTATGAGAGCCCGTGGGATGGACTCTGAGTCAACTCATCTCTTTGTTTGACATGCAGGGATCCTTCTCTCGCGCATCCACATGAAACAACGCTCCTTTCCGCAATGTGGCTGCCGACATGGTTGTATTTTTTCATTTTTATTTTTTGATGAATATTTTGGAAAAACCCAGGAAGCACTGAAGCCGCAAAACATGAAGCGCGAAGTGGCGAGAGAACACTGTAATCCTAAAATAATATATATATTTCTTGATACTGAAAATTATAATACACTGACATAAGAAGTCTAAGAAGATATAAGTAAATGAAAAGCATACCATGTTCATTGATTGAAAGACTTAACATAGTAAAGATGTCAACTCTCAAACTGATAAACAGGTTTAACATAATTTCTACAAATAATCTCAGCATGATGTTGTGTGGATACAGATGAGATTATTTTAAAATGTATATTGAAAAATGCAGAAATTCAAACAATCAAAACAACTTTTTTAAAAAGAATAAACTGGGAGGAATAGTCTAATTTTAAGACTTATTATATGTTTACAGTAAACAAGATTCTGGTGGTATTAGCAGAGGACTAGACATATAGATCTATTAAACAAAATAGAAATCCCAGCAATAGCTCTACACAAATATGGCCTACTGATTTTTGACAAAGGCACAAATACAGTCAGTTGAAGGATGGATAGCTTTTTCAATAGTGGTGCTGGAGCAATTGGATTGTGCAAAAAAAGACAAACAACCTTGACTTACACCACACACTTTATAGAAAAATTCACTCAAAATGGGTAACAGACCTAAATGTAAAACACGGTAAAATATAAAACTATAAAGCTTTAAAACAGAAACACAGGAGAAAATTTTCATTATCTATGAACAGGCAAAGAGTCTCTGACACCAAAAGCATGATCAATATATAGAAAATGATTAATTAGATTTCATAAAAATATTTTTTCTCAGTGAAAGATCCTAAGAGGATAAAAAGAGAGGCTACAGACTGGGAGAACATATTTACAAATCATATATCCAACAAAGGATTAGTATCTAGAATATATATAGAACTGTAATATTAAAACTCAAGAGTAAAAAAGCAAAAATATATTTAAAAATTTAAGAAAACAATTCAATTATAATAAAAAATAGGTAAAAACATGAAAAGACATTTCACTATAGAGGATGTACAGATGGTAAATAAGTACATAGGAAGGTATTTAACATTGTTAAACACTATGGAATAAAAATTAAAATCATAATGGACTATCATACACACCTATCAAAATGACTGTAGTACAAAGTAGTGACAACACTAAATGCTGGTGAGAAGGTAATGAAACTAGCAGAATGTGTGAAAATGGGACAACTAGTATGGGAAACAATTTGGCAGTTTCTTTAAAAAGTAAACACCTAATAAAGAAATAAAAACTTATATTGACACAAAAACTTGTAAATGAATGCAGATAGCAACTTTATTCATAATAGTCCTAAATTGGAAACAATGCAAATGTTTTTATACTATTTCTTACAATAGTATGAGAATCTACAATTATCTCAATATTAAAATTTTAATTAAAAAATAAGCTTGAGTATTAAAAAATAAGTGATGAAATAACAGCAGGAACACTTGGCAATATGGAACAAGTAGAATTTGGTTACAGGAAAGAAATGGAGAAAGGGTATCTCTGTCATTTACTGTTTTTGGTAAGATAGTCTGTACTCTATAACATTAACAATACAATAATTATGGAGTAGGTAATTATTTTTGAAGGCACTGAGTCCTACTCTATGGCTACTGTGCTTTATGTTATATTTGAACAAGAAAAGTAAAAATAAAAATCTTGAATAGCTTAAAAGGTCAACAGTGATTAAGTACTATATCAACACTTTCTAAATTTATAGGACAAAATATTTTACAACAAAAATTGGTATTTTTTTGCAATGACTAACACCCATTAAAATTTGATCAACAACTATGAAATAAAGTAAGATATAATAAAGTTTTATTAATAAATATATTGTTTTATATAAAAATTACTTTGAAAACTAGGTGGAATCATTCTTTGAGTCAATAATGCTTTGAATCATCTCAAATAAATGGACACTAATTGTTTTAAGAAAATCAGTATTTTCAATGATTGAATTGGCTTGAATAGCATATGAAAAACATATTTCAGTAAATGTAATTGTCAACTCTTTTATAAAACCAAACTAGAAAATTGCTTCTATATGAAATAATTATTATACATACTGACCATGGCGATGATGGTGTTGTTACTATAAAAAAACCCAAAAAACAATTGAAACAATTAACCAAGACTACCAACCATAGTAATTCATTGTCAGAACTAAGGATCTTTTAAATAAAGGATGGGGAAAAGGTCAGAATGTGGAAGCAAAAGGACTGATATTTAGTTGGGAAAAGACTTGCGATTAAACATTTATAGAATGCTTAAATAGAACATAAGTCTGAAGATTGATCACAAGCTAGAATATACATAGGTATTCTCAGTGGAAAAAGACTAACAAAAACTATGAGTTTCAAGAACCAACGTGTCGTCCAGGCCCTCCATGAAAGCATCATGCCTCCAAAAAAGGTTTGACAGAAGGTAGGGGTAGTAGTCTGCAGTGGCAACAGTCCACAAGCATATGACTAACCCCACCTCCTGGCTGTGAGAGACATCCCGTATGATAGAATAAAACAGCCTGTGTTTGAGAAAGCTCTAAAAAAAGTTGTCTCCTTAATGAAAAATAATTAAAGGCAATGACATTTCCATTTTGCTAAATATATCATTTGAATTGCATAAAGCATGGCAGAAGTATGGAATTAGAAGGCATAAGTGGTAATGCAGAGATCTTCTGCTTTTCAAAAGTTTGAGTTATGCAACTTCACTTTTACAAAAGACCTAGTCCAAAGGAGAGTTTCACTTCTATGAAAAAAAGCAAAAAGCAAAATGAGTGTCCAGCGTTCATTTTGCACTGAGCTGTTACAGAGTCAATGCACATCGCAAGCCGTGAGAATGGCCCCACCAAGCTCCTTCCCCAGAACTATACTCAGCATCACAGCATCGAGTTGCCAGAGCTTTGAACTGTGTCTGTGAGCATCTGTGCTTTATCTCAATTTATTTTTTTCATCTATTATTAAAACGTGTCCTAAATATTTTTATTTCACTTTACACCATTTTGGTTTATGAAAGGGTTTGTAGGACTGTTTGGCTTCTGGATAGTGGGGTATCTCTATTTTTGAAAAGTCTGGGTGATGATGAAACCAAGGAGGTCTGAACTTCTGGCTATGACTGCAGTCAACAGTGATATCAGGCACAGTGGAGGATGAAGTCAGTGAACTTGGCACTATTTATTAGCTCCTCCAAGGCTGTGGCATTTGATGAAAAGGTAGCTTCTTGAGGGTTGTTCATGGAATGGTGTTTGCAGTTGGCAGAATTCTGTCAAAGACATGACATTGTATAGATACCAGGGGTGCCACAAAAATGGATACACATTTTAAGAGATATTATTTATGTATTGCTTTTCTCATTTATTGAAGAGAAGGGGGAGGGCCCAGAGCAGTCTCCATAGTTGCTTATCATCAGTTTTTGACATAGTTTCAAATCCACATAGTGGCACTCAGGGCAGAAGCTGGGCTGGGGGCCTCCAACATGGGAAGCACACCCCAGTTCAGTATATGGGTCTGCACGGGCCAGGGGCTGGGACTTGACTCTTGGACCCTGCTAAACCCACTGAGCCATCCTGGCATCCCCATGTATTACTTTTTGAAGTTGAATTGAATTAGGGTAGCAAAGTTTAGCATGAGATTTACTCAATAGATAGCATTAATTAAATTAATGCTAGTCTCACCATGCAACAGGCAGGACAGTCAAAGAAAATGGTCAAGCACGGTCGTCAGTAGAGGAGCACAAGACCATATGGAAGTGACATTCGAAATTCAAGAACGTTGTGGAAGTACAATGACAATGGAAGCCTGAGTATACAACAGAATCTCCAACACACCTAACAATTGCACACATTTGTGATAAATTTGAGACACATGGTAAATTGAAATAGCATGCACAGCAATACAAGTGGGCATTTTGATCACCGTTGCTCAAACGGTAGTTTGCTGTGATCAGAAGTGTCTGGATGCTGATGGTAATCACTTCGAACACCTCTTGTAATTGCAGAAGTCAAATGTGACTTGTATTCATCTTTTGTTATCAATATATATTTAGTATTACAATTTTAATATTTTTCCTTTCTTAAAATGAATATATAATTTTTTTAATTTTTATTTTAGTGTATTTTTATTATTATTATTGTTTTTGACAGAGAGAGAGAGAGAGACAGAGAGAGAACTGAACCCGGGAACTCCCCAGTTCAGCACATGGGTCCGCACGGGCTGGGGCCGAGATTCGATCCTTGGTCCCCGGCGCTACAAAGTGAGCGCTTAACCCACTGAGCCATCCCGGCTTCCCCTGAATATATAATTTTTGACAACCTCTTTAGGAAACAAAAATGTTTTTGTATAAATTCATTCATTTAGCTTAATATAAGACATTGCACTAGGCACTAAGGAGTCGGTAGTAAACAAAGCAGACAAAATCTTTACCTTCAAAAGTTTTCATTCTAAAAATAGTAGAAAGAAGAAAAAAGCACAGATTGGTATCAAGAATCTGGTGTTTCTAGGTAAGGTGTGTGTGTTTGTTTATATCATATACATACATATACATACATAGCAGTGAGAAGATATAGATAGGGAGGATAACAATAGTGCATCAAATAAAATAATGTATAGCAGCTACAGAAGTCCAGAACAATTCTATCTGGGCCTGGTAGGTGCTCTTTTTTCACTTAATTCAATGCAATTTAATTTAACTTAATCTACCTTTACCTATTTATCATCTATCTACCTATCCATCTATAACCTCATATAATCTAATTAGATTTGAGATTCTGAATGTAAACCACTTTTGTTTCTATGTCATCTAATTCTTGATTCAACTCACTCCGTACCTGTGAACTAAACTTTCATATTTCTCATGTTTCCACAAGTTTTCTTCTTCCACTTCAGCTTTTTGGGATTTCTACATCCTTATTTATACCCTAGCCTAAATTTTATTCCTAATTTTCTGCTCAGTTCCAGGTTCCAGGGTTGTGGCTCCTAGATCTCAATTTTCCCCCCATTTTCCTAATTAGAAACTGGCTCACATTTACTGGGAATAATACTAAGAATCAAACAGAGGAAAGATATTTATAATAAGTAATTTATTAAATCATATAACATAAACACTATAAAATCAATAATCTTCCCTCTAGCTACTAAAATACATCACTTTGGAATGACACAAAATAGCCATAAATTTACATAGAAATTTGCCTCATGAATTTATTTTAATTCAATAATTTATTGCTTCAGAATAACTCTACTATTTCTGATTTTTTTCCAAAACTCTCTCAAGGGAAGTAATGATAATAATAAATACATTTAAGAAAATTTGCTTCCTCAAAGCATCAGGCATAACTTACTCTTGATAGTAAAAACCTTGGCAAATCACAGACTGAACCAAGGACCCTGGACAAGGTATTAATAACAGCAGAAAACTGTCCTACTGCCCCTTTGATTATTCTCATTGCCATGGTGAGAGAAAAGGAAAGTTTTAGAGAAATAGGAAAACTTCATTATTCTTGCTTATAAATTTGAGCAAATAATTTGGATGCCCGTGGGTCCAATACAATCTTTTAAGATTCCTATAACCATTAAGAGTTTGGATTCCTTCAAGTCATACCAAGACTATATTCAAAAATTTCCACAGCCAAAACAATCCTAACTAAAAATACAAGACTTGTGGCATCACACTCCTTGACTTCAGTTTCTACTACAAAGTGACAATAAGCAAAACAGTGTGGTATTGGCATACCACAAATTACATAGAAGAATTGGGATACAACAAATTACATAGAAGAAAACTTAGGTACTAAACTTATGGATCTTGAGTTCAAAGAGGATTTGATGATAATGACTTCAAAGGCAAGGGAAGTAAAAGCACAAATAAATGAATGAAACTACAATGATACTTTGGAATTCGAATGCCCCAAAACTCGAACAACTTAGGATCCAAAAGAAAAAATCAAGCAGATTTTGCTTCAGAATCTGAAGGCTGCTTTGGAATCCTAACACCAACATGTTGTTCTCTTGGGACGTATTGACTATATGGCCCATAGCTTTATCTGAACTCCCACTTGTCTTGGAACTCGAACATTTTGGAACTTGAATAGGGTTCTGGGATGGATTAAGTTAGAATTCCAAGGCACCACTGTATCTTAATTTCAGCCTTTGAGGGTTTCTAAAACCTGATTTAACTTCCAAGGATTGTAGTGCTACACTAAAGGTCAAGGTCATTAGAACTGTCTAGTACAGGGTTTCTCAGCTTTGGGACTATTGCTATTTGGAGCTGGATAAGTCATTTTGGGGGGACCACCATAGGATATTTAGTGATATCCCTGGCCTCTACCAATAAAATGCCAGTAACCTCTTTTCGCAACTCTTCAAGTAAGGACAAACGAAAGTGCCTCTAGATATTGCCAAATGTTCAGAGGGAGAACCACTGTACTGTTATTATTAAATAATTATATAAAATGAATTTTAAAAACAATGAAAAATATTAAATATAACCATGTAGAAAAAAAGGGTATGAAACGGAAACGTATGTGTCATTCTTACTTTAGTAGTTTAAGACTGTTTTACTAAAACCAACATTATGAAGTACAATTTCACTGTGTATTTCATGGGAGCATTTTAAAAGAAAAATATTTTTAAGTCACTCAGAACTGTTTCTGTTTTTTAAATTCATCATTCAAATAGATATGCCTTCAATGTTAATTGAGTTAATGCCTATAAACCTTTGAAATCATGTCTGGCACATGATAATCAATGCATAATAGTTTGAAAATATTCAGGCTTCCAGTGAACACGTTTTTGCACACCATTTTTAATGATACATGGATTAGCAAAGATTTATATATTTTTATTTTTGTCATAATATATAGTTTGTATCTCACAGGCACACATAATATTGGATAAGCATCTAGTACATATTTGTGCATAAAATAATTGAATAAATGTATAAACAAATTAATGGGCATCTTCTATTTTTATCAGTATACAAATAAATATATTCCATGTCTTAATGCAAAGGATAATAATAGGTTTTATGTTTGCAAAATATTTTATAAAATGCTTACCTGAGATACATTAAAAGGAAGATAATGTTTCTAATGAGTGTGAAAATTTAGGTGAAGAGATTGGACAATAGCATATAGTTAGCTTGGGTTATACGCTATTCACAGCATTTGAAATGTGTTCTAATTTCCTTTCAAACTTACTTTCAATGATTATTGAATTACAAAAACTTTTGTCAACATTTTTAAAGAATGCAGAAACTTGCAGCAATATAGAATTTGGCTTTCTTCCAAATCTTGCAAAATATAATTTCATAATGCATTAGTAATCATTATTAAAAACAATTTTAGAAGATTAAGGCAATTTTTTTACTGGTTCTCTTTCACTTTGTTAGGCATACTGAGTCTTTATTCTACTGTGTAATTGGAGAATGAACCCAATCCTATTATCTATTCCCAAACATGCACCCACACAGTAGAAGCTTGTCGGTTACCTCCCTCCTTCTTTGCTGCCAGAAGTACAGAAACAATTGTGACAGAAACATGTGGACAAATTGCATTGCTCCAGAGTCCTAGCTCCCAGGTTATTATAGCACAAAGTTAATGAGGGTTTTAAAAACATAAATTTCTAATGGTTCCATTGTCACCAGTAAAATAACAAGAAAAGCTACTTTATCAAATATGTTTCACAATATAATTGACATCTGATTTCTTTTTAAGAAAACTTTGTCAAGAATTCAAAATGTACCGGTACATTAATTATACCTACAAAAACTATTTCAGCAAAAGTGGGTGGGGAAGGTAGTGAATTCAATCAGAAAGCTGATTAGAAACAAAATAATCAGTTTATCAAAGCAAATTAATTTGGGTATGCTTTTCCTTTATATTATTTTAGAGCTTTTAGTACTGCAATAAAATATACAAAATTTTCAATTTCAAGATTCATATTAATTTTCTCTAATAAGTCTGACCACAAAGGATTTTTTTTTTTCATTCAGTCTATGTAATGCTATTTTCTTTGAATCTTGTGGTTAAAAAGAAAATGATATAACTGAATTCTGAAAATACGTGTAAGAATAAAACACCCTAGTGATATCATTCAAAACAATGTAATATATAAATTTGTCATTCAATTAAAAGGGCTTAATTCCCTTAAATTTATGGATGAAATTAAGGCTTATGCAAAAGTTTGCTTAGAGCCATGGACTATTATTTCAAAAATGTTGTGAGAGAATATTAACAGAGTGATACCAATGGAACAACTGGTGGAATGTGAGTGATGGTAGCAACATCTAGAAAGTCTTTAGGAGGCAATAACTTCTTGATTCTCATACCAGCCCACTTTAAAAATTTAGACAGTTGCATTTTATAGCTAAAATTTTAAATGACATTTTATATTAACTTCATAAATAAATGTATGATTTATACATCTTACACTAAGCAATTTAAAAAATAAAGTTATGATACTCCTTTTTTTCTTTAAGTTTCATTTTCCTCAATAATTCTGAGGGCTAGATTTCTGAGCCTCCAGTTTCCTTAGGTTTTATCATAAATTCAGTTAATCTTGGACATGCCATGGATGTCAAGGAACTTGCTCTGCTCATAATGCATTTCTTTTTTCTGTTTTGTGAATGCCAACTTGTTCTTCAAGATTCTATTTAAATTCCTATTCAATAAAACCTTTCATAACCCCCTCTGGCAGTTACTTGATTTTTCTTCTGTGATCCCATGATAGTTTGTCCACAGTACTTTTATAACTTCATGTTATTTCATTCCCTTGATGTAAATGTCTCATACTGTGAAATGTCTCTTACATTGTGAAAACTTTGAGGGTAATTTCTGAGTCTTTCTTTTCTATGAGATGTACATAAATAGTATCAACTACATGATAGGATACAATTCATTTTTATTAGATGAGTATATGATTCTCTATAAATAGCTTTGGTGTAGCAAAGACTGGTAATCATTCTCCAACATCATTCTTCTCTGCTTTTGGTAACAGACATCAATCCCTGAGCTGTAGCTCAGCACATGACTAATTACTTAGAAACAAAATTTCCCATGTCCCTGAGTGAATTAAATGAATAAGTTCTTACCAATGGTATGTGAGCACAAGAGAGGTGTGAATCTACATTAGGGACTGGGTGGTTGTAGTTAACTAGAGTCTTCAGTAGGGATGTGTGCAAGTTCTGTATAACTTCCATAGAAAGAAATTACTTACCTTCTGCTTATTCTCATCACCTCATCTACAGACTGGATATCTGCCATGATATTGATGAGACTGCTTTAGCATGCAGACAAGGGATGGATGGAGGAGCAATGCATTAGAAATAAACTGGGTACCCAGAAAATCTTGTGAAACAAAGCCACCTTCTCACAATGTGTTTGTCCACCTCACCTCAGACTGTGATGAGAGAGAGAAATAACTTTTGTGCTATCTGGGATATCACTTTTGAAATCCCTTTGTTATACAAACTTACCCTATATCCTATACAATACAGGTGCCCCAAGTGGAGGCAGCTGGTACTATGGCAGGTACCTGAAGCAGCTTTCAGGATATTGCCACATCTGCTCTCCAGTTGTTGTGGCTTCCACTAGTGTACAATGAGCTGCGGTACCAGCAAACCCTGCCAATATCTGTGGGCAGTACACCTCCAAATAGCAGTAGCAGCTCTAGACACTTCAAAATCCAGGACCAGCAGCTCCAGTAGTTTCTAACAGTTGCTTCCGTGGACAGCTCTTAAAGGATTTTTCAAGTCTGTTCCTTTGTCACCAGATAGTTGTTATCCTCTCAGCATCTAAATGACTGTATCTAGTGATATGTTAAAAATGTTTTAATAGCTCTCTCAAAACAAAAAAACAAACAAAAAAGAACTCCAACTGTTCGCTGATTCCCACATGTACATATTATATATAGTCACAGCATGGCCATTTTCATGTTAGCAATATGACATCACTAAATGTGGAGTATGTGGATCTGAGAAATGTTCCATGCACTTGGCTTTTGTGATCTGGTGAAAGCATTTTCCACATACCACTGACTTGACAGTATCAGTTATCAATTGTGGCATAACAAACTATCCAAATTTATCAAATTAAAACAAACTCTAACTTTTTGCTTACAGTTCTGGACAGTAACTTTATCTGAGATCACTGGGTGGTTCCTTTGCTGTTATCTCCTGGGACTGCATCTCCAACAGAAACTGAATAGCCATAATTAAGTAACATTCCAATCGGGACTGGATGGTTATACTTAACTAGCATCCACAATAGGGACTGTGTGGTTGTAGTTAACTAATATCTCCAGTAGGGACTGGATGATTAGTGTTAACCAGTATCTCCAGTAGAGACTGGACAGTTGTCATTAACTAGCATCTCCAATAGGAACTGGATTGTTGTACTTAACTAGTATCTGCAACAGGGAATGGATGGTTATAGTTAACTAGCATCTACAATGGGGACTGGATGGTTGTAGTTAACTAGCATCTCTAATAGGAACTGAATGGTTTTAGTTAATTAGCATCTCCAATAGAGACTGGATTGTCATCATTAACTAGCATGTCCCGTAGGGCCTGATCGACTAGGGTGGCCTCACTCACTCACATGTTGGACAGCTGGTGTTCACTTAAAGCTAGAAACCTTGGATCTCCTCCCATGGACTCTCATACTCTTAAGCAAGGTAATGTGGTCATCCCAAGGAGATTTCCAGAATGTGTAGAAAAAAGTCCAATGCCTACTAAGACTCTGCTCTAAAGTCCCATATTGTTCCTCACCTTGCATCCTATTGGTCAGGCAAGATAAGTCACAAAGCCAGCTTAAATTCAATGCGATAAACTGTTTTGATTAGATAAGAAAGCAGGTTGATTGATAACATTCCCCCTGGCATCTACAAGCCTAATTGGTATTTAAAAATATACCCACGCTATCTCATACCCATTAGGACAGCTACTATTAATCAAAAACTAACAAAACAAAAAAATAACAAGTGTTGGTGAGGATTTGAAGCAAAGGATTTTGAACAATGGATTTTGAACCCTTGTACACTTTTGGTAGGAATGTAAAATGGTGCAGCTGCTATGGAAAGCGATATGGCAGTTCCTCCAAAAACTAAAAGTAGAATTTCTATTTGATCTAGCAAATCTACTTTTAGGTATATATCCCCCCAAATTAAAAGTAGGATCTTGAAGAGATATTTGTATATCCATGTTCATAGCAGCATTATTCACAAATAGCTAAAAAGTGGAGGCAACCCAAATGTTTATGGGAAGCAACTCATCGACAGATGAATGGATAAATAAAATATGAAATATTCATACAATGAAATATACAGTTTCACACACACATTAAAGGAAATTCTGACATACTACAACATGGATGAACATTGAGGACATTATGTTAAATGAGATAAACCGGTCATAAGAAGACAAATACTATTTGATTTCACTTATATGATGTACCTAGAGTAGTTAGATTCAAGAGACAGAAAGTAGAATGCTGTTTACTGGGACCTAGAATGGGGAGTTGTCATTTAATAACTATAGAACTTCTTTAGTTTTGTCAGATGAAAATAGTTCTGGAGCTTGATTGTGCTGCAATGTGAATGCAGTTAGCACTACTGAACTGTTAACTTCAAAATAGTTAAACTAAAAAGTTTTATGTTATATGTATTTTGCCACAATTAAAATAAAATAAAATAAAAAAAGAACAACTACAAATTCTTTGACTTCTTTGACATTGAGAAATTGGTTCTGTCCCCTCCCCTCAAATCTAGTGGCTTTTGACACACTTGAAACCAATGGGATGAGGCAGAAGAATGTTGCATGAATTGGGATCTTTCCTAAGAGAAGGAAATATTTCTGCCTTGTTTGCTGGAACACTTGCTTGTGGAGCCCTGAATCGCCATCTAAGAAGTCTGACTACCTATGGCCACCTGGCACGGTGAGAAGGCCAGGGCACATGGAAAAGTGATGAGCAGTGCTATTAACAGCCCCAGCTAGGCTGACCAGACATCTTATTTCAAACAGGACAGAAAATAGTACTGGCCCATCAAATGGTATGTATGGTCAATCTAGTGTGACTGGGATAAATTCAAAGTGTCAGATGTCTGACCATATGTACCATTTAAAATGGTAGAGTACCATTGTTTTCTGTCCTGTTTAAATGGACGTCTGGTCAGTCTTGCCCCAGCCTAAATCTCAAAAACTAACCAGCATCCACTGACCAACATGCAAGTGAAGATGCTTCCAGATGATTCTAATCCACAGCCATAGAGTCATACCCAGCTCAATGAGTTATCTATCTCAGCTGAAACCCCAAATATCACAGCACAAAGACAAACCATTCTCACAGTGCCTGGCCCAAAGTCCTGACTCACAGATTCAATGAACCTCATGAAATGTTTCTTTTAAGCCACTATTTTTTTTTAAAATAACAGCTTTATTGAGATATAATTCACATACCATACAATTCATTCTTTAAAGTACATAATTCAGGGATTTTTATTGTATTCACAGAGTTGTGCAATGATCATTTCTGTCTGATTTTAGAGCATTTCATCACCCCCCAAAAATCCCCATATTCATTTGCAGTCACTTCCCATTTCCTACTGCATCTCTACTCTAGGAATTTGCCTTTTCTGGAAATTCCATATAAATGGAATCATACTATATATGGCCTTTTGTGTCTGGCTTATTTCCCTTAGAATGGGGTTCTCAGGGTTCATCCATATTGTAGCATGTATCTTTTATATGGTTGAATAATATTCCATTGTATGAACTTACCACATTTGTTTATCCAATTTTCAGTTGATGGACATTTCGGTTGTCTTCGTTTGGGGGCTATTATGCATAATGATGCTATGCTCAGTCATGTACAAATTTTAGCATGAACACATTTTCAATTTCTTGACTATATACCCATAAGTGAAATTGCAATATCATATGGTAACTATGTGTAATTAGCATTTTGAGGATCTTCCAAAATATTTTCCACAGTGGCTTTCTTATTTTGCAGTGCCACCAGAAATGTATATGGGTTTCAATCTATCAACATCCTTGCTAGCACTTATTTTTATCAGTCTTATTTTAGCTATCTGAGTGGGTGTGAGGTACCATGTGACTGTGGTTTTTGATTTGCATTTCCTAATGTCTAATGAACTTTTCATGTGCTTATTGGCAATTTGCCTATCTCCTTTGGGGAAATATGTATTTAAATACCTTATCCATTTTTTTAATTGAGCTATTTGCCTTTTTATTAATGAGTATTAAGTAGTCTTTAATTATTCTGGATACAGATTCCCTATCAAGATATACTCATATGGGGGATGCCAGGATAGATCAGAGGTTGAGTACTTGCCTTCCAATCATGAGGTCCAGGGTTCGGTTCCTATCTTTGACCGGTGCAGCCCCGTATGCTGAACTGCAGCACAACTGGCAACCGCCAAGATGGCTCAGAAGTGAAAGTTCTCACATCCCATGTGGGAGGCCCCTGGTTCAGTTTCTACCCCACATGGCCTCACATCCCCCTGTGTGGAATGAAACCATATCGCAACTAATGATTTACAACCATGGAGACTGCTCTGCGCTCTCCCCCTTCTCAAAATAATTGGACTAACAAAAATAATTTTCATTCTGAACATCCTAACGGGGAGGGGTATAATATACTTTATCTTTTGTTAAAAACAGTAAAATTATATCCTCATTAATACTACAACTGAACTTTTGGATTTGATGCATTTAAGAGGAATATAAAATACTAAAACTGTTGCTTTTCTATGTTCTAAAAAAACTGTGATGATTAGGATTTGAGGTAAATATTAATACATTTCCCCTAATGTGTGATAAATGTGTACATGATTATATAATAATACCATGTGAAACACTTTTTATAAAACAGGCTTTAGAAATTATTTTGGATTAAAAGGTTCTAGACTGGGCAGAAATAAAAAGATAGATCAAGGGATGCTGGGGGAGCTGAACAGATTGAGTGCTTGCCTTGAAACCATGAGGTCTGGGATCGAATTCATGCCCTGACCCCATGCAAACCCATGTGTTGAGCTGTGGTGCAATTGGTGACCTCTGATATGGCAGTGAGTGTTCTTACCTCCCATGTGGAAGGCCCCTGGTTTGGTTCCCACCCTGTGGGGCCCCACATTCACCTATGTGGAGTGAAGCTATGTCATGGCTGATGATGTACAGCTATGGAGACTGCTCTGGGCTCTCCCTACTTCTCTCTCTCTCTTTCTTTTTGTCTCTCACCTTTTCTCAAAAATAATAAAATAAATCTTAAAAATAAAAAAAAAAAAGAAAGGGGAAGCTGGGATGGCTTAACAGGTTAAGTGCTAATTTCACAGCCCTGGGGACTGAGGATCAAATCCTGGCCCCGGCCATGTGGACTCATATGCTGAACTGGTGTGTGCTTCTCATGCGGGAGACCCCTGTTCGGTTCTCACCAGTGTGTGCCTCCCTGCCCACCTGTGTGGAACAAAGCCATGTCAAAAACTGATGATGTGCAACTATGGAGATGGCTCTGGTCCCTCCCCCTTCTCTCTGTCTCTCTCTGTCTCTGTCAAAACCAATAAAGTAAATCTTAAAAAATAGAAAGGATATCAGTTGCTCTCCTGAACCTTTTTTTTTTTTTATCATAATGGTATGTACTGAGCAGATCTGTTTGTTTAAAAGTGTTTCTCAAATCAGAATAGCTGACATTGAAAATAAAGAAATCAAACATTCCATTACAAATATATTTAAATATATATATTTTTATTATAAACAGTAAATGAATAGATACAATATTTAATACATAAGTTAATTTGAACAGTCATACAATATGGAGTGTTTCAACTTTGTCATGAATCCAAATTTCCACCAATGAGATGACAACTACTGTCCCTTACATAATCGTCTTATTTGTCTAAAGGCCCACATAATTTGGCTTTATTTTGACATTAAAATTTAACAAAATTTTTACTAGTAATTTAGTGTTGCTCAAACAAAGTGAGATAAACATAGCATGCTATAATCCTGATAAAACATTAGATCTACATATTAGGATTTAATAATCTAATAATACTAATTTAAGTAGAGAAGTAAGAATTGTTCTACTTGCTGCAGGAGTCTAGGACATCTAAAAAAAATCTGATGTGCTTAATTGCTTACAGTAAAAACTATCAATAATGAAACAAGCTCTTTTAATTCAATCCAAATACAAGATATAGCAGCTGTTGACAAGGTAAATGTATAACTTACCTAACGTCTAACCAAGGCCAAGCATATCTTCAGCATTTCCCTGTGTCTGCTAATGAATTAGGGGACTGCTTATTAATATTGTGTGAGTAACAGTTCCTTACTACTCCCTGTCATGTGGAATATAACAGCAGTAGTTTTGATCAATAATTCTGATAACCTAATAGGAAATTTGATTTCTCAATAATTCTATTGAGAATGTATTTTTCTTTATACAGATAATGTACTTAACCACAAGTGAAGCGTTATTTCACTTGGATAAGTAGGATCAGCTCAATCAAATGTATCTTCCAAATCAAGTCTTAAGATAACATTTTTACTAATTAATTGAAATAGGTAGATCAAAGGGACAGTTGTAAAGCATGTGTCATATAAGACACTTTACAGAGGAGAAGTGGGAAGGGAGGAGGTAGATGAGGATAAAGGGGATCAAATATACAATGACAGGAGATTTTACTTCTGGTAGGGAACACAATGCAATGTATAGATGATTTATTATAGAATTGTACACTTGAAACCTATGTAATTTTATCAACCATTGTCACCCCAATAAATTTAATAATAAATAAATAAATTGGAATATAAAAACCACACCACTTACTAAATGGTCTCATAAGCTATATCAAAATAAGCAAAATAAAAAATAAAGTCAGGATACACAGATTTTCTGAGTGCTGTTCTAGTTGGTTTCAGGTAGCTAAAATAGGTATTTATTCACCAGGCTTTCTAATTTCTGCTCTAGTGTGCGACATTTTCTACATGAATTTCATGCTATGCGTTACCGAGAATTTGGATAAAGGTGATATATACCATAATCAATTTAATATAAATATGTCTTTAAAATATTTTTAGCAAAAAACTATGATCTATGAACTAAACATGTATGATAATTTGCAATGAAATACAATGAATACACTTTCATTAGATGACAACATTGACATGCCAAACAATAGACAGTTTATGAAAGATGATTAATTTTTTGGACCTGCTGAGGTGGGCACAGAAAATTCTCTATATTTGATTTGGAAGGATTTTCATTTTAAAAATTAAAAAAAAAATCTTTCTCTCTTAATTTCTCTCTCTATCTCTTCTTCCTTTTCCTGCCAAAACATCAATCAAGTTTGCTTGCTTGTCTCAGAGCCATTTATAATGTTAGCTTTCCCAAGGCTGCTTGTGAGTGTTTTATTTTCACCTCTTCAGCTGCTGACCAAACACAATTACACTGTGCAATATATACAAGTGAGAAGCTCAATTCCAATAAATTACAGACAGAAATAACTTAAAACACTAAAAAAAAAAAAAAAAAAAGTCCAGATGCATAGGATTAGCAAATGGTTGTGAATAGTCAGAAAATATTTTGAACTGATGACACTGTTCTCAATTGGTTGCAAGTTAACCTTTAAGAAGTTGGATTTATAATATAGTTAAATGATTAAACAGAGCTTTAGGATGAAATTGGGTTTATATAAAATTTAGCTAAAAGAAGAGATAGATACCAGGTGGATGAGATGAAAGTGCAAGTGCAATAAAGCAGAGCTAGGGACTCTTGGTGAATGTGGAGGTGGTTTCTTAGCCAGCCTAGGTGGGATAGAACAGAAAATCTCAACCATAGCTGCACAGTGGAATCCTCTGGAGAGCTTTACAAAGAGTGTCCAGATTTTTCTTACAGAGATCCCAATTCAGTGGGACTAGAGTGAATTTCAATCATCTCATTTGTAGCATGCATTTGCTTTTGAAATTAACCAAATTTATTAGATAAATAAGTGTGTCATTTGTAAGACATAGGTAAAACTTTTAAATATATTTTCAGTATAGATAAGCTAGTGAGCAGAATACTTGTTAGACATAACCGGAATCCATGGTATATGTAAAGTATAAGCTTCATTAAATAGAAGTACCAAGAGTGACTATATTCATGAGACACATAGGTACTAAATATGTATGAGACTAGATCCATAAGAAGTGCTTGATAGTCATGGGGTCTCAATTTGGCCACACATTGGTAACATTAACTCTGCCTTAAGTATTCTCTAACCATAAAACACAAATAAAAGCCATGGCAGTTTGCAGGCTAATTGACAAGCTATAGCATGGCCAGGAGTAATTGTCCTTCTGTCTATTCAAAAGGCAAGACTAAGGCCCCTTCCATGTGTGAACTGAGTGCACAAAATCTAATTCTGGTTCCCATGACCATACCCTCAGCTGGGAAGGCTTACGCGGCAGAGAGTTATAGCACATATGAACACTGAATGCCTCAGGATTCAGATAGGGAGTACTTCCTGCTTGTGTGCTATCCTAAAAGTGCTAACTCACCTGTTTTCCCCCTTGCTTCTCAATATGTACTTTAAAATGGATTTAATAACAATGACATTGAATATTCTTTCTGTAAATATTTCAGGTCTGTGACCTTTGAAATAGCTTGCTTGGTAACATACTTGGAGGCCACCATTGCAACAACATAATTCTCTATAGGATATAACCAATATTTTTAAAATGTTCATTCAGTGGTTTTAATATGTACCTGGGTTTGGGAACTGCTGTGGTGGAGAATTTGAAGATCTGAAAGAATATTACAGGTGATGAAGGATGACTTTACATGTGAGGTTAAGCAATTTATATTCTATGGTATAAGACTATCAGAGTCCATGAAAGACAGAAATATTATTATAAATTGTGCAACTTTAAGATTGACTTGATGGTGTTATCCATTTGGGATCAGATGAGGAAGGAAGACTGGAAACTTAACAATGAACCAGAATAGACATAATTAACCTGGTGAAACAAACCTGGGATAGAATGATAGGATCTGGGTGAAAAGCAAGAAGATATCTGGGTGATTGGATGAGCTTGAGATTAATTCAATTTGCAACTCATATGACAAGGCCAGTATTAACCAGATATAAAAACCAGATCGAAACACTATCGGGATGTCCAGATGGCTCAGCAGGTTACGTGCTCACTTTGCAGCCCTGGGGTCTGAGGATTGAATCCTGACCCTGGACCGTGTAAACTCATATGCTGAAATGTAGTGTTGCCCACAGTGCAGTTCTCACCAGGGTGAGCTTCCACATGGGAGGCCCCCAATTCGGCCCCCAGCTTGGGGGGGGCCATGCCTCCCATGTGGGAGACCCCCACCCAGTTCCTGCCCTGTGTGGCCCCCCATCCACCTGTGTGGAATGAAACTATGTCAAAAATTGTTGATGTACAACTACAGAGACTGCTCTGTGCCCTCACCCTTCTCTGTGCCTATCTATCTCTGTCAAAAACAATAAAAATACTCTTTAAAAAACATTATCAAAAATAAAACTACAGATCAATATCCCTTATTAACATAAATTTAAAGATATTTAACAAATTCTTAACAAAATATTAGCAAAAACAATCTAGCAAGATATATTAAAAAAGCCTATTCCATGTATAAGTGTGGTTTATGCCAGAAATGCTAGATTGATTTAACTCTAAAGATTTTCCATGTTCCACTCCATTCTCAGTTTTCAGCAGTCTCTGTTTATCTGATAGAGTCATCAACTGTGAGTTTCCTAGGACTGCCCCAATTTTAGCAGTCCTGGGGAAGCCAGGAAGGCTCAGCAGGTTAATTGCTTGCTTTGTAACCCCAGAGACTGAGGATCGAATCCCGGCCCTGGCCCATGTGGACCCATATGCTGAACTGCGGTGTGCTCCCCTTGCAGGAGGCCTCCAGTTTGGTCCTTGCCCCCCAGTTTGGCCCCTGGCTTGAGGGGAAGTGCCTCCCATGCACTGTGAGGCCCCCGACCACCTGTGTGGAACAAAACCATGTTGAAAACTGATGACATACAACTATGGAGACTGCTCTGGGCCCTCCTCCTTTTCTCTGTCTCTTTCTGTCTCTCTCAAAAACAATAAAATAAATCTTTAAATAAAAAATTTTAGCAGTCCCACTCTCCAGAAATCCCTCCCCAGGGTGTAGAAAGTCCTGGATTATTGATAATGGAGACAGAAAGTTGAGGGAGATGTATAGAAATCATACACGTGTCAAAGTATATAATTACTTACTATATATAAATATTATATTGTTATATGTTTTTGTCGATCTAGTATGGTTGTGTCCTTGGTTGGTTCCTTTAAAATTTGCTTATCACATATCTGACCAAAAGGAGAGTTGCTGCCCATGACATTGCCCACCCCTCTCCCCCCATCAGTAGTTTGATGTTGCTTGTTTCTTGGTGCTAGGGTCTTTGTTTTGTTTTGTTTTAATGTATTTAACTTCTAATTACAGTTGACATAAAATCTTACATTAGTTTCAGGTGTATGATATAGCGACTAGACATTTACATGCCTTAAGAAATGATCACTCCAGTAAGTCTAGTGTCCCCCTGACACCACACATAGATATTACAATATTTAGATTTGAAATATAAAAATTTATATGGTCAGCACATAGCTCCCAAGGGGAGTATTTTGAAGGTGACTGTAGTAATATTCAGCAATGAGGTGTGTAGCACTTTTTCTAGGATGAGTTCGAGAATTTAACTGTCAGACCTCATAGCTTGACTAAATTGATAGTTGTTTTGACAAGAGTGTAGTTATAGCCTAAGCACTTAGCTTTTGGAGACAGAATGAAGGGTTCCTTTAGTATATTTAAGATAAACCTCTATTGTATTAATGTAATTTTTATTTAACCTCACATTATTTGATGTGCAATATTTTTCATGTTGATAAAATGATATAATCATAATAGATACATCATATAACTTTTCAATAATAAAGAGAAATGACAAATTTAAGGTTGATTCTCTAAAGTTATTTATAAATTTAAAATTTCAGGGTTATATATGTGAAACAGTACTTTGTCACCCTTGCACTCTAAACAGTGCAGATTTCATATTGGAAGTTATTTTAATAATAAAATGAGTGATATAATTTGAGATATTGGTAAGGAGATGTATGCAATATTATAAGACCAGTTAACAACATATGTTATATACTAATTTGAAGGCTTATAAAGCATAGTTGCACCTTTTTACCTTGACAAATTCATACATACCCACCTCTATCATTTGATACACATATTCTTGTCCATTCCTCATATTTTTACAACTGTGGGTCCTTTTTCTTCTTTCCACAGCCCTGACACTACAACAGGTTGCAAGTTGTCTTTTGCACATGCATGTGGAAAACATCTCCAAACTCTTTCTACTCACCTTTCCCTAAACACTGATAGCTCAGACCAACCTCAGGAAAACTGATGTGGCAGAGAACACCATGAAGCACTTATATTTGTACTTCGGCTAGGGAGCTTGTTTAAACAAGAATTTGGGAGTAAAGCTGGCATGTGAGCTCCAGATGAACATGTAGGGATGGGATGCAATGAGAGCTGGACCAAACTGGGACCCTTTAAAGCAAAGGGCTTAGGATAGCATCTTCAGTGGCCTGGATGTAATACATATTTTTATCTGTCTCATAGATTGAATTATGTGGAGCATCACAGAGTGGCCAATTCTAAGAAAAGACAGCACAATTCTTGCTATGTGATTGTGATTCATTGCTGTACACTGAATGACTGAGAAGTATTGTCTCTGTAGATATTTAACCAGAATCTTGAAAAATTTGCTAGGTCTTTCCTTTCTTTGTTTTAGCAGTCTAGAAAACGTGGTGCTTAAATTATTTTTTTCCAGACTGAGCACATCAGAAATTAAAGAAAAATCCTAGAAGAGAAATAGTTCCCTTAAATGCTCCCTACTGATAATGGATAGTCTACTTCGCACTCTTTGACTGTCTGGACAGCACATGTAATAACTGTACATTTTGATAGCTTTATCAAAATTCTTTTTTGGATTAGGCTCTTAGTTGGAGACGGAAGCAAAAAAAAAGAGGTGTATACACTTTTTGTTCTATAGAATATCAGCCATTTTCCCAAAAGTCTAATTTTATCTTATTTTTCCTATAGTAAGCTAACGACACAGAATGATTCTTTAGTTATTTAATACTAACATAGATATATAGAGTCAAATAGATTTACCTTAAAATCTTGGATCAACTTAATAGTTTTGAATTTGGGACTGAGTCAAAAAAATTTTTTTTTTAATCCCAAAGCAGGGACTAAATTATCTAGTCCTTGTAATTGTGCATGGTTCTTATTATTATTCATTGTTAATAAAAAAAATGTGTTCTGGGTGACAAGCACAATTAGAAGACCTTTATGTCATTACTTTTCTTTATAACAAAAAATCATACAGTAGCACTTAGTGACCTCATTTTTTATAAAATAAAGAAAATGTGTTAATGGCATATAAAAGATTCAGGAAGAGGCAATAGCAAAATATTAATGAAAGTTCTAGATAGTGTGAAAAAGAAAAAAGGTAAAGAAAATATATGTATACTTAATAAGCACTAAATAAGTGGTATTATCACTTCACCATGGTTATTATTGTGGCTATTACTTTCAGAATTAGAGCATTATTGTTAGACCATTAATGGATAACTATCATCACCAATGCCTGTATAATTTGATGTATAAAAACATATTTAGTGAAGTCATTATTAATAAAATTGCTGAGGACATATTTAAACCACATTATACCAATCCTGATTGCTCAAAGGCATCTTCTTCTCAGGGCATTGCTTCTTTAAGAAAAAAATATCAAATCGGAATCAAATTTTGACATTCAGCTTGGTATTGGCAGAAAAAATATACGTACAGACCGATGGAACAGAATTGAAAACCCAGAAATAAACCCACAGGCATATGGACAGATAACTTTTGACAAAGGAACAAAAAATATACAATGGAGAAAAGAAAGCCTCTTTAGCAAATGATGCTGGGAAAATTGGAAAAATCACATGCGAAAGAATGAATCTGGACTGTGAACTCTCACCATATACCAAAATTAACTCAAAGTAGATTAAAGACCTCTACATAAAACCTGAAAACAAGTGCATAGAAGAAAGCATCAGTACTAAACTTATAGACCTTGGGTTCAAAGAGCGCTTTATGAAATTGACCCCAAAGGTAAGGGAATTAAAAGTAAAAATAAACAAATGGGATTATATCACACTAAAAACTCTTCTATACAGCAGAGGACACCATCAACAAAGTAAAAAGGAACCCAACCGAATGGGAGAATATATTTGCAAACAATGCCTTTGATCAGGGGCTAATAGCTAAAATATATAAAGAAATCATACAACTCAACAACAAAAAATCAAAAGATCCAATTAAAAAATGTGCAGAAGACCTAAATAGACACTTTTCCCTCGAAGATGTACAAACAGCCAACAGTCACATGAAAAAATGCTCCCTATCACTAGCAATTAGAGAGATGCAAATAAAAACCACAATGAGATGCCACCTCACATCTGTTGGAATGGCTATAATCAACAAGACAGGAGTAAAACGTGCTGGAGAGGCTGTGGAGAAAAAGGAACCCTCATACACTGCTGGTACAACCACTGTAAACTGGTACAGCCTCTATGGAAGGCTGTATGGAGATTCCTCAAAAAATTAGGAATGGAATTGCCATACGACCCAGCAACCCCTCTCCTGGGTATCTACCCAAAAAACCTGAAAACCTTAATATGCAAAGATATATGCACCCCAATGTTCATCGCAGCACTGTTCACGGTGGCTAAGTCATGGAAACAACCAAAGTGTCCTCTGATAGACGACTGGATAAAGAAGATGTGGTACATTTACACAATGGAATATTACTCAGCGATAAGAAAAGATGAAATACAGCAATTTGTGACAACATGGATGAACCTTGAAAACATTTTATTAAGCGAAATAAGTCAGAATCAAGAAACATGACCTCACTCATAAGTGGAATATAAAACTGAAAGTAACAAAGAAACAAAAACTCATGGGCACAGTCAGTGGCTTGTGGTTGCCTGGGGGTGGGAGTGGGGAGGTGAGGGGAGAGGACTGGGGTGGGCATGTGGAGGGGGCATTAAATGTAAAAATAAATAAATAAATAAATAAATAAAAGTTTACATTCACCTCTAAGTCTCTTACCAGATCAGACCAGAGTTCCTCTCCCTCTTGTCTCACATGCTCTGGGTCAGTTCCCCCACATATCCCTATCAGTTAAGCAGGGCCAGAGCCAAGAGAAGGGTGAGGCTTCTTAAGAACCAGTGCCAGTGCTCTTAAAGGCAAAGCATGTCTATGGGTTTTAGCTAAGGAGAAGATGCTGAGATGTTGGCTTATGGCAAAGCTGAAATTGTATTTCAATATAATTGTATTTCTCAATATAAGCTGGCAGGGAGAGAATCCAGGTGTTAAGAATCTAGGCCTTAAAACCAGGACAGCAGGAGCTGGGACTACCTCTACCTCCCCAGCAAAAAGCAAACAAAACAAAACAAACAAACAAACCTGAAATAATCAGATAATCCGTTCTTCTCATTGCTTTTATTTTCAAAAGCAATCAGTAGGTCCTTCCCTTTGTGTCATGCCTTAGAAAATACAACGTTTTCCTCTATTACCACCTCTGTAAAATCCTTTCAATCCTCTGGAGCCATGATTGCAATACTTTCTTTTTTTAAACTTTTTATTTATTTATTTATTTATTTTTATTTTTGACAGAGAGAGAGACAGACAGACAGAGACAGAGAGAGAACTGAACTGGGGGAACTCCCCAGTTCAGCATATGGTTCCGCATGGGCCGGGGCCGGGATTCGATCCTCGGTCCCCGGAAATGCAAAGTGAGCGCTTAACCCACTGAGCCATCCCGGCTTCCCCGCAATACTTTCTATGATTAATATTTTCTAATTTTTGATTTCACAATCTTCAGGATTGTCTTAATAGTTACCTATGAATGTTTCATTCATTCATTCATTCATTGCCCTCTCTCCCCCCACCATTCCAGATTGTATTGGTATAGTACTGAGCAAAAGAGATTTGGTACCTACATTTATGGAGGAAGAAACCCAATAAATAAATAAGAAAAAATTAATAATAAATATCTAACACCCATGGTTGATATGACAGAGCATCTTTGAAAACAGTTATTTTAGTTTGGATATAAGAGAAAGTCTCTCTACGGAATTCATTTGAGCTGAGACCTGCATGAAGAGAATGACCCAGCTAACCAAATTTATACAAGAGAAAAACTCCTAAGAGATTATTGAGCTTAGAGTATCCCAGAAAGAGAACGTCGCTGTGCCTGAAGCATGATGTGCATGGAGAGACTGGTACAACATGAGGCCAAGGAGAAAATTAGGGAAAACATAAGGCAGTTGCTTATAGGTCATGATTGGGTTTTGGATTTTAAGTGTGATGTGAAATTATTAGAGGGTACATATTAGAAGAGTAGCGTGAGTTCATTTATGTTTGAAGAATCTTTTTGAATGGGGTGCAAGAATGAAACTAGAGAGAACAGTTTAATGCTATAGTAGTAGCCATGGCAAGACATGATGTTGCCTAGAAGGTGAGGGTAGCAGAGATGAATAAAAGGGCACCATTATTAAAATCATGAGTATTGGGGGAATAGAAGAATTGATAGATGGGTACAGAAATAAGAGTTCTCTTTTGGATGAGATAAAGATACCCATTAGTGTAGCAGGTAAATTATGAGTATATTTTCTTTTTCTTTGCTAATATGTCATAGGTCAATTTATTTGTTGAGCCCTTAAATTTATTTATTTATTTATTTTTAATGTTTTTATTCATTTGATTTTTCTTTTTTAGAATTATTTATTTATTTATTTATTTATTTGTTTATTTATTTTGACACAGAGAGAGATACAGAGACAGAGAGAGAACTGAACTGGGGTAAGTCCCCAGTTCAGCATATGGGTCCACACGGGCTGGGGCCGGGATTCGATCCTTGGTCCCCGGCGCTGCAAAGTGAGCGCTTAACCCACTGAGCCATCCCGGCTTCCCCTTAAATTTATTTTTATGTTGTAAAATACATAATATTATGATCTGTATAGGGCAATGACCACATTTTTAAAGATTTATTTTTATTGTTTTTTGATAGAGAGAGACAGAGAGAGAGACAGACAGAGAGAAGGGAGAGGGCCCAGAGCAGCCTTCATATTTGACAGCATTAGTTTTCCGTATAGTTTCACTCCACAGGTAGGCATGGGGCTGTGCAGGGCAGGAACTGGGCCGGGAGTCTCCTGCATAGGCTTCTGCAAGAACTAAACTAGGGGCACACCCCAGTTCAGCATATGGGTCAGCCTGGGCCAGAGCCAGGATTTGATCCTCAGTCCCCGGGGCTGCAAAGTAAGCGCTTAACCCGCTGAGCCTTCCCAACTTCCCCAGTGACCACATTTTTAAAGTCGTCAAGCTGAATTATAGTACAGAACATGGTCAAATGAATTAAAGTAACTAATAGTTTTATTCCATAACATATTCCCAGATTATTGACCTCTAAATTTAGTTTATTTCTTGCAAGTATTAATGTAATCATATTTAATAAGTCATAATCAAGCAGAACATCCCTATGAGAAAAAGCACGTGCTTTGGATGTTTAGATTAACAGCAAATCCTTTGTCAGATCATACTTCATAGAGAGGGATTAAATAAAAAATTGAACAATAAGGGATAAAAAAGAAGGTAAAAGTCCCATGCCTATCTTTAAAGTACAAAGTATTTAGAGATTTTGGGGGCCACCATGGATACTACAAAGCACTTGGTTCATGCTCTAGGAAAAAGATGTGAGTCAAATACTAATCCATGTCAAGATAGAAATAGAAGCTCAGATCCTAAAATAAAACTTTTGAAATCTAAGATCAGAATTATGCAATTTAAAAATTGAAACATAAAATGAACACCTGCTCAGCAAAAGTTATTTCATGTCACCTTTCCAAAGACAGTTAGTTGATAAAGCCAGACATAAGGCATATGTAGCATCACTATTCTATGTGTGGAATGATCATTAGAGATGTTTTGTGCTTCTTTGATAAATGGATGGGATAGTGGGTACAAAATTTAAGGCTCTTGTGATTTTCCTGTGGCAATGTAGCAGAAGGTAAGGAGAAGGTGCTTTCGAGCCAAACTAATTAGGATTTGAAGAGTAAGTTCTTCCAGGGTGTCAAATTGCTGTGGGCAAATTACTTCCTTCGTGCAGTAGGGTCCACAGTGCTTATTTTGCAGAATTTTTGTGAGTTTTAATGAGTTTCCATATGAAAAAGGCTTAGCATAGTGCCCGGTGCACAGTAAGCATGTAAGCATTGAAAGAAGAAAAATAGCTATGATTTCCTAATTGTTATTATTACTATTTTTCTTCTGATTGTGGCAAGGGTAATAATGGGAGCCTGATATATGTACTTTGCGTAGCACCTCTGGGAAATTAGAACAAGTTTCCAGGAGTTCTATTGGCCTGAGAATGCCAAGATATTGAAAGATGATGATGCTATTAAGGGACAGAGGACTGACAGGTATATTGGTCACAAATTTCCAAGAGTAGCATTCCAAAACAAAATAAAATTGTAAACTGTTTTTCTAGGAATATCGCATCAGTAGGAGCAGAAAAATTACTCTGAAATAGACATTTCAGTCTGGAGCAACTTGAACAGCAAGGAGTCACAAGTGTATATAGTTAAAGCAGAAAATATCTTCAATTTCAACTTCTTCTTTTTCATAGTGAAATGTATAAATACATTGCCACAGTTTTTTCAAATTTTTACATTTTCACTTACTTAAAATTACCTTTACTCAATGACCTAATAGAAAAAAAAAAACATCAAGTAATTTTTTTTTTATTTATAATTATCTCCACTGTTTTGGCTCTGAATTTTATTCTATTCCAGAATAAAATATAAATTTATCCAATGAAATTTTGGGGTTCCATTAAAATGCTTTCCCTACAAGTCAAACAGTTAATGTACAATTATAATATTTCAAAATTGAATCATATCACTTTTTAAGCTCTCAGTATTTAATTTATTCAATTTCTATTTGCTTTTAGGACTACACTTAAACCCCTTCCCACCTGCAAGCTTTCTTTCAGTGATAGCAATTTGCCAAAAACTTCAAAAGTGGAAGTTGCTTGGACATTTTAATTATCAATTAAAGATTTTCAAGTGATTTTTAAACAATGAACAGAGAAAATATTTAAATATTCAAATAATCCTGTGTTTCAACACTAATGTTGAATTTTGTAACATTTACAAAGAAGTTCTTGAAATGCTCAATCAGTTAAAAAGATTGTATTTGTGGCAGGTAGCAGAAAGAGAAACCATTTAAAATGTTCTGCTAATGGCATCAACAACTTATAGTTATTCTATGCATGCACAAAAATACTTTGGATTAAAAATAAATGAATTTATTTAAGAGTAACAATTATTTGATCTGAATTTTAAAACCAGATTCAAAAAGTATGATATAATACAGCTTCTGGCTATCATTTGTAAAGAGCTAGTACTATGGCATCCATATTAAATGCTATGTATCAACTTACTTTGAAATAAAAAAATTATATGGTATTATTACTTTGAAAGGGTATATTAAAACATTTAAAAAGTTTTAACAATTACTAAAAGATTTTTTGTTGTGGTGGTAGTGTTTCAACCCTTATCAATCTTGTGAATAAAAAGAAAATATACATAAAATTATTGCAAATTAAATCTTATAGTCATCAACGTGTCAAAATCTTGAGGAATCAAGATACCAAAGCTATGTGAAGTATAGAAATTATCCTGATGTTTAGAGCTATTATTTCTCTTGAGACATTTGCCAAATTTTAAACAATTTCAGTCCAAATGTTAAAATCCAACTGTTGAATAAACCCAGTAGGAGAGGATTTAATTGGCAATGTGAAGCCAAGCAAAAATTACAATTCAGGTAACTTACAAGGTGAGCCATTTTATAGGGATATATGGAACAAACTTCAGAGTTGGGCCAGTCATAAAGGAAGAGACCTTATAACAATTGAGCTGTTCAATTTTAAAACATATAGGGGTAACTAGAAATCATCTATCACAAAGTCTGAAGTCCTGCTTCAAATTAGCTCAATTTCAAACGGGATTAGTGTGAGATGCCCCAACCGTAAAAGCCTGCCAGAAAAAAAAATTCTCTGAAGCAAAACAGAGCATCATGCATTCTCGCAAAATACTTCTATAAATTTTCAAACAATATGTCCAGCAAGCAATTAAAAATTGCCCTGCATACAAGATACAAGACCAAATGTACAAACATTAAAAACAATATATAGAAAATACTAAAGATATCTAGGGAGATAGAGATATTGATGTTATCAAACATGGAATTAAAATAAATCTTAAGAAATGAAAATTAAGATAGAAAATTTCAGCAGAAAATTAGAATCTGTGAGTTCTAAAAAGGGTATCAAATATAAGTTGTAGAACCAAACAATATAATAATCAAAATTAAAAACTCAGTAGTTAAGTTTAATATGAGATTAGAGTTGACAAAATGATTAATGAATTGGAATATGGGTCAATAGAAAATGTGAAGACCATAGTGAAAATTAAGAAAAAGAATGCAGAACATAGAAAGAAGAGTGGGAGATATACCAGGCACAGTAAGAAATATATACCAGGCATGTATTGGAATCCAAGATAAAAAATAAAAAAAAAATAGATGAAGGCAGAATCAGAATCTGATGGATGGCAACTGAGAACTTTTATGCTTGACCACAAGTATCAAGCTTCAAATTCAAGAAGTTCTGCAAACTTCCAACAGGATAAACATAAATAAAACTACACCTAAACTTACATCAACAGATCTGCTAAAACAACCAAACAAACAAACAAAAACACAAAATAAAATTTTACAAGTAGCAAGAAAAATAGACACATTTTATTTAAGGAAGTGACCATATGAGAGACAACTGAATTTTCTTCTAAAATGACAAAAAGCAGAAGACAATAGGATGACATTTTCAAAATACTGCAAGCAAATTGTGTGCTAATATCGAGAATTCTATACCAGTAAAATATCCTTTAAATATAAAGGATAATTAAAGACATTTTCTGACAAACTGAAAATAAAGGATTTTGTTGACAGCACGCCTGCACTCAGATAAATAAAGGGAGAGCTCTTAGATAAGCCAGTTCAGGGAGACCTTAAGTTTCTCAAAGGAGCCAATGAAGTTCCAAATTATGCTTTGTGAAATTATGCCAACAAGACAGGAAGCAGATAGAGTTAGTGTCACAATGGTGGAGCACATAGTGCCAGGGTTTGAGAAGGGACGTTTCACTTCACTGAGAAATTCCCATGTTTTTGACTAATCATACCTCACAAACTAAGAAGCCTATGACTCCAAGTTGGTCTTAGTGTATTACAAATAAAGAGGACTCACATAGAACCAGGAATTTCCCACTCAAGTTTCAGGAAGTAAATCCCCACTCACAAAGAGATAAGAAGGCTTACATCAAGGCAGACAGAAACTTGCTCAACTAGTAACCTTTTAACCATAGAATCATTTAATTCTAACCTGGACTCAGAGAATATACCCAGAATCTTCAGAATCAGAATTTGCCATGCTTCAATACCTATCATCCAGAGCGCTTGACTGGATCAGAGGCTTGACTCACCAGTGCATCCCCAATCAGTTCATCAGAGATGAAGACAAAGGCTTCAAAGGTGTGCAACTGCAGTCCTGAGTGAGAGGCCCAGCAGTCCGATGGTGACTTTGGCCACATCCATATTATGTGTACCGTACTGATAAGGAAAAAAAGATTATCCTGGAACTTGTTAAAGGAAGACTTTATTCAAGGTTATTGTAATAGAGGTATTGCAACAGGAGAAGAGAGATCTATCTGGCTTACCTCCAAATACAAAGACAAGTGGGGATTTGTGACCAAGAAACAGATTGAGGGAGGTCAGTGGATAGATCATTACTGAAGTGTAGGGGAATCTTTCTATACTGACCTAGAAGGATTATTGATAAATGTAGGCCAAAGGTTTAGACATCAAAGGTGGAGGATGAGGAATTTAATCAGATATCAAGGGTGATCAGACATCATGGGTGAGATGATTCTTGCTAAACTAACTTAACAAGCTTCTTGGCTAAAACTAAAGTAGGGAGGTGGACAAAAAATAGGGATCAAGGTCAAAATGTAGTTGAGACAAGGTCTCATAAGAACATGAATAAAGTTTTTCCTGTTTTATTTTGTTTTTGTCAAATTCAATAAATGGTGGGTGGGTGGATGGATGAATGGATAGATGGATGGATAGGTGAATAAAAGAAGGAATTCTAGAAAACATTGGTAAATAACCCCATTAGCCTCTTGGAAAGAAAAAAAAATCTTATTCAAAGCTGATTTGTTGGCATAAAATGTTCATATTTCATTTACCAAAAATAATTATTAAGCCAGACAAATATAAAATGCCACACACACATTTTCTGTCAAGAAAAAACTCCTTTCAGAATCCTGTGAAACACTGTAATTAGGGGGGCTAGACCTCTGAGCATAGTGAAATTAAAGATTACAGACCTGAGAACAGAAAAGGTATATTACCTGAATCTTATTATCACAGTGAAATTCAAAAACAATTAATAAAAGCTACATGTTAGTTATAATGTGCCATTCAGGATTCCATAGTTTAACTTCATTCTAATTTGAGGAGCGTTGTCTTGTGCCCAGTAAATAGCTTTTACTCATTTCCTTGGTTTGCCATAGCCTCTTTTTGTCCCCAACTTGAAAGAAAAAAAAAAAAATCTGAAATGAGAAAACATTTTCAGTAGTCAAAAAAAAAAAAAAAAAAATTCAGACTTCTTTCAAAAAGGAAGGAGTGATGAAACAAATTGGAGGTAAAGTGAGAAAGGAAGAAAAAAAAAAAGTTCCAGACTCCTTTCTAAAGTTAGAAAACTTTATTTTTCATCTACAGCATATAACTTTTCTTTGGCAGTAATAATATGGAAATAAAATTATTTTAATGACCTGCTGGAAGTAGTTGATTACAGTTGCCATTCTAATTGTTTCCATTGTCACCCCTTTTAGCTCATTCATGAAAATAGATTTCTTTTAACAGCCTCTTATTATCCTTTTACACCTGCCAATTCTTACCCGGTCAATTCATTCTTTTGCAACTTCCAGTCTCTTCAATTAGACCCAATTACATACAGAGCATTCTGAAAGAGTGTGGGCTGTGGCTGTGGCATGGTTCACTAGCTGGAATCCTCACGTAGTTTACTTTCAGGTTCTAATTTCTCAGATGTCTGAAGGTGAATTTGAAGAGGAAACAGCTTAATCTGGGAGTCTTAGGTTCAAAAAGCTTTTAGTAATGACAAGTGTTCCCACTTGTAGCATCTTTAGCTCTGCATTTGTAATGTAAGGAAAGGATAATCTTCCATGTAGTAGCTCAAAAAGCACTTAAGGGAAGCCATTTATTTAGGAAAGATGACTTATTTACAGTCCTATTCTCAGCAAAGAAAATAATAATAATAAATAAGAATAAATAACTAGGAACATGTACTGTTAAATTTCAGAATGAGAAAAATAAGATTCTAGCTACAAAAATGATCAGAAGAGTCTAAAGGAAATAAAGAAAATAGAGGAAAAATATGACCATGAAATTCTAGCATTTTTGCAGCATGAACATACATGTGAGAATGCTGGCTTGGTGAAGGAACCCTGAACTCTGAAAAGGATCCTGAAGAGCCTGGATCCCTTTCTAAATTAGATGATAAGAGGTCAGAGGATAATTTGGCTATAGAATTATTAACAAATTTTTAATATTTGCATTCATGTAATGCATCCTCCCACAGTAATTGAAGATATGCAGACATAAATCTAGCACTAGGTACTAGTAATGTTCTAAGACATTGTAAACATTTACTTGAAGGGGTCTTATATTCAACCCAAGAGCTATTAATAATTTTTACAAATATGACACAGTTATTTAGAAAAATACATAATTAAATTGCAACAGTTATTCATAAAAACTGAATGCCTCTATCTACCCACTCAATAATTCAAACAAAACAGACACACATCTCTTTGTTTCTAGAAACTGTTGTAGTGTACTGCATTGAGGCAAAGCCATGACACTTGCACAACTGTCATTCTAAAGAGAATGATAAATCCATGAGCAATTAAATTTACCGTGGGGGGAGCTGGGATGGCTCCGTGGGTTAAGCGCTCACTTTGCAGCCCTGGGGACCGAGGATCGAATCCAAGCCCTGGCCCATGTGGACACATATGCTGAACTGGGGTGTGCCCCCAGATCAGTTTTTGCCGGGGTCTATGCGGAAGGCTCCTGGCCCAGTCCCTGCCCTGCGCAGCCCCACACCCACCTGTGTAGTGAAACTATATGGAAAATTAATGCTGTCAATTATGGAGACTGCTCTGGGCCCTCGCCTTTCTGTCTGTCTGTCTCTCTGTCAAAAAAAACCCCAACAATAAAAATAAATAAATATTTAAATTCACTATGAACAGTACTGCAATGCTGATTTTTTGAAGTGATCTTTGCAATTCTATTAATGTCCTAAAACAGCTTGTTGAAGGAATAGCAAAAAAGCCAGTGGGCTGAAGAAAAGTCATGGTCAGGCTTCTAAGCATATGAATTGGGCCACATGTCCAGATAGGTGAAAAAAAGCATCTTCAAGAGAAAAGCAAGAAGTGTCAATAGAATATGGCAATGGCATGAGATTAGAATTTTTCATTTTGGTCCTGAATCTTGGTCAATCTTTGAAGGAGCGATTAAGGGTTGTTAATCACACAAATTCCTACTGAAGAACCCAGTTCCAAGAAATCTGGCAGCAGACCCATTTTACGACTTATTTGACCAACTTTGCCTAAGGGCTAAAATATGTGTGGCTGATTTTCTTCGTGGTTATTGAAAGAAATCCCCAAAGTTTTTGTTAAACTTTAGTGAGGGGAAAGGCAGTATGGGAGAAATCAGGTCCTAGAGAAGAATAGTATCCCAGGGGCACAGAGGAAGAATTCAGTAATTCCTAACTAACATTCAGATTGAAATTTATTCAATAAGAGTTAGGTATCTATTACTATTTAAGTACATGGGGAAAGATGGAAATATAGGTATAATTGGCTAACTGATGGCCACATAGCTTTGCCATTCCCCAACGCCCAATAAAATGACACAATAAAAATGTAAATCTACTGTACTTAGACATGCATCGTTGTTCCTGCTAAAAAAGAGCAGAGGTATTACATTCTATTTTGGAACACACTGGCTTTGAACAAAACACAACAAAATGCTAGATATCACAGTGAATGCTCAGATATACACTATTCACACCTGAAAGTAAGTGTTATAAACAAAATGTTAACATTTTAACCTAAAGATTATGCTAGAAATCTGATAATTATGCACAATAACCCAATGCAATGTGCCATTTAATGTCCTTTGGTAAACATCCATTGATTAAAAGAGATATCTGTGTCAGCAATTTCTAAGTTTGATTTTATTAACATTTTCTTATTGCTTCTTAGGTTTTACCTGACCAAAACAATAACTAAATGCAAAATGTCAATGTATACTTTTACCCGAAAAACAGTTCAGAAATGTTTTATCATTTTCACTTTTTGTCTAAGGCAATTTATTAATTAATGATTTGAACCATCTTTAGAAAAAAATATAAACTTGTAAAGTTAAGTTATTAAACTTTTAAAAATTGTTTAGGGGTATAAAATTTCAGATTGCCCTTGGTAGGAGAAACATTTGAGTTCACTATTCACATTTATTCAAAATAAAATTTGTATTTTATGCAAGATTAAGTACTCTTTTAGATGTAAGATAATCAAATTAAAGATGAAAACATAAGAGAATATAAACCATATTCAAAACCATAGATATTGGACATAGTTCACGTATCTGAAGAGTGTTACTATAAAAGAAAAATCTAAATATTTTGAGAAGCAAGTAGAAGTAAGAGCAAAATCTCTGGAATAATAGAAACAGAAAAATAC